>APFE030879243.1:190848-258712 GCA_000404065.3 Pinus taeda
CAGATTTGGGAAATGCCTCTAAGTTTCATAAACTCATTTGCATTGATGTTCTTGGTGAACCTCCATCCGAACATATGTTTTGCAGTTAGCATTGTGAGCTCATATTTGGTTGAGCCTCACTAGATTAATGCCAAGAATCTTCTGAGATATCTTCGTGGCACAATCACTAATGGGTTAAGATACACTGCCGAAGATGTGAGACTACTTGGATATACTGATGCTAATTGGGCAGGCAGTGTGGTGCACTGTAAGAGCACTTCCGAGTGTTGTTTCACCTTGGGATTTGCTTCGATATCCTAGACGAGCAGGAAGCAGAAGTTGGTGGCTTTGAGCACCGTCGAAGCAGAATATATTGCTGTTAGCTTGGCCTCTTATGAGGCAGTCTAGTTGCGAAAGCTCTTTAGTGAGCTGTTTGGATTTACATTGGATACCATTGTGATTCTTTGTAACAACCAGAGGTGGGATTCGATTATTGAGGAATCCCATATTCGTCGATTGCTCCAGAAGATAAACATCATTTGGGATATGATAAGTCGATGAGCAACGAGGCTCCATCGCATTAAGATGATGTACAGGTCGATACACCTTGTCAAAGCCCCAAGGAAAGATCTAATCTGTGATTTTCCCAAACGACTTGGAGTCGTCAAGAAACCCTTGTACAAGGGTCCTGCATGTTGCATACATTGAGCTCTGGGAGCTTCGAGGGCTTGCAGTTCTTACTGGAGCAACATACGACCACAGGGTGATTCACCCTCCCTTGGTGGTGCGCACTGGAACAAGATGATTCGCTCTCTTGTGGGACAAGATGATTCGCTCTCTTGTGGAACAGGATGATTCGCTCTCTTGTGTAGCAGGATTAATGTGTTCTCCTGTGAGGCCTGGATTGATGTTTTCTCCATGGCGATTGTAGCAGGATTGATGTGTTTTCCTGTGAGGCCTGGATTGATGTGTTCTCCTATGAGGCCTGGATTGATGTGTTCTCCATGGCGATTGTAGCAGGATTGATGTGTTCTTCTGTGAGGCCTGGATTGATGTGTTCTCCATGGCAGCCTCGATTGATGTGTTCTCCATGGCGATTGTAGCAGGATTGATGTGTTCTCCTGAGAGGACAGGATTGATTAGTTCTCCTGTCGAGGCATCCTACCCATGCAGTCTGGGACTCATGGGAAGTAGACCATAGTAGTACCAATGGACGCATCGTTGTATCTACCGTACTCCCTACGCTAGGATGACGTCCATTGATCTGGGATCAATGATACTGGCTTGAGACCAGTGGTAGGAGTTGTACCATACTATGACGCTGACTTCGGGTCGGTTGAGACTGGTCTGGGACCAGTGGTACACTCTCTGAGACTGCGATACTGGTCTGGGATCAGTGGTAGGAGTGGTACTTACTATGAAGCTAACTTCGGGTCCGTTGACACTAGTTTGGGACCAGTGGTACGCACTCTGAGACTGACTTTGAGTCAGTGGAGGATGATATTGGTCTGGGACTAGTGGAGTTGTACTCACTATGATGCTGACTTCGGGTTGGTTGAGACTGGTCTGGGACCAGTGGTACATACTCTGAGACTGACTTTGAGTCAGTATGATACATCCTCTCATTTCTTCTTCTTCATAATTCGGACAAAAGCAGAGCAGAACAGAACAATGCAAGAGAAGAGCAGAATAGAGCAGAACAATACAGATCAGTACAGGGTAGAACAAGACAAAGCAGAATAGGTAGAATAGAGCAGAGCAGGGCAAGGGTCAGGCTGTACAGGGCAGTGCATTTGATAGATGTATAGTAACGACCGATAGACAGATTGCAGATGAAGTTCTCCCTTGTTGAGAGGGAGTGTTAAAATTGGCAACTAGGGCAAAACTTCATGTGGGTCATTTTATTCAGGCTGATATATTTTTATTAGATTCCTCTCATCGAGAGGTGTAGGATTGATATAAAGATCATCCGATTCTGATAAGTATTCATGGAGATATGAATTTATTTTGATTATGGAATTATTATCAAGCTAACCTACAACTCATGTAGGCTCAAAAGCCCAACAGTTGCGTCCATTCAAACACCAACATTGTGTATAAATATAAGAGGACTTTTCCTCATTTGGACTCACTCATCTCATCACATCTCTCTCTCTCTACTGCGAGGAAAAGAGTCTCTTCTCTACTGCGCAGAAAAGGGTCTCTCCCTCACACATGTGAAGCCGGAAGCTGCTGAAACTGAAGCTGCAACTGTAGAAGTAAAGTTTGACCTACATGGACTAGAAGATCTCCTCATCTGAACTGTGTTGTAGGTTCGTTTGAACCTCCTCCGAAAGCCGCAATTTTTGGTGGTGGAATCAAGTCAATCCGATGGACAATTTGCAAGATATCAACTACCCTAGTTTGAAGGAAGCTGCTAAAACTAGCTGCAACTGCAGAAGTAAAGTTTGACCTGTGTGGACCAGAAGATCTCCCCATTTGAACTGCACTGTAGGTTCATCTGAACCTCCTCTGGAAGCCCCAACTTTTGGTGGTGGAATGCCGATCCGACAGTGGGTTTGTGAGATATCGTCTGCCCTAGTTTGACGATGAAGCTGCTAATGCTGATGCTGCTGATCTAGGGTTTGCTACTGCTGATATAAATCAGATTTATTGTATTGTTTCTCTCTGCCGAATTATTGAAGATAAAAGAAGATTTGATCAAAGGGTTTCCTCACACATTGTGGGATTTGTCCCTGGCTAGCCGCCACATCTTGTGTCTCTTGTCTTGGCTTGTTTTCTGTCAATCGTTTAATGTTCTATCTGAACTTTACTTTATGTACATGTGATTGCTAATCTGTGGAATATAATAAGAAAAAGAAGTAAACTGTTATAAGCATAGAACATACCATAACTTAACAAATGGACTCATCCCAATACTTCAGTTTGGAGTGTCATTATAAGAAAACTCAGCTTGAGCAAGCACTAAATCCCACTGCTTAAGATTTTGATACACTAAACTTCTCAATATGTTTCACAAGCTTCTATTTACCACTTCGGTCTGTCCCTCTGTTTGAGGGTGATATGCTGAATTGAAACTAAGGTTAGCACCTAGTTTCTTCCAAAGAGTTCTCCAGAAATGCCCAACAAACTTTGTATCCCTATCGGACACAATACTTATAGGCAATCCGTGCAACCTTACAACTTTTGAAAAAAATAGATTAGCAATATGTGTTGCATCACTAGTTTTTTTGCATGCAATGAAATGTGCCATTTTAGAAAATCTCTCTACCACAACATACATGGAATCATGTCCTCTTTGAGTTCTAGGTAATCCCAAAACAAAATCCATACTAACTGGATCCCATGGTTGATCTGGTATTGGTAATGGCCGGTACAATCTTGTATTTTGGCTTCTCCCCTTAGCAATCTGACATATCCTGCACTTCTTAACAAATTTCTTAACATCAGTTTGCATCTTTGGCTAGTAGTAAAAAGCATTTACCTGAGCAAAGGTTTTGTCTTGTCCATAGTGCCTAGATAACCCTCCACTGTGTTTCTCCTTGATTATGTTTTCCCTCATAGAACATTGGGAATGCACAATTTGTTACCTTTAAACAATAAACCTCCTTGGATAAGATAATCTAACCATTGGCTTCTATTATGAACTACTGGATTTTGTACAACTGCATAAATATCTTTAAATTCTGCATCATCTTTATACCTATGTAACCGGATTTGTTGGAAACCCCTGTCGAATCTGAACCCTGCGAATCGGATACAATTCGACAAGAATACGAATCCCAGAACAAGATTCGACGTGTTCGTATAGGATTCATACGAATCCCGCATGGGCACAACAAATCCCGATTCTGGGATTTGAATCCCAAGAAAATGACTCAGAATGCAATGCTTAATTTTCCAAAAAAATCACTCAGAAATGCAGAGTTTTATTGTTCTTTCAGTTTAAAGTTTATCTGTTAATTATGGAGGAGAATCTCTTGAATATGGAGGTCAAAGATGCTATTGATTTCAAACATTACCTGAAGATTTGTGTTGGAGGTAACATCAGCCTTGCACACTGTAGAGGAAGTGCCAGAAGGATGCATATGGAAAAGAAGACTGGTGGTTTAAAATACCGTTGACAAAGTTTTCTTCGTATAAATACTTTGGTATTGACATATCCTCTTTTGGATGATGGTGAAACACAGAGGTGGAGGACATTGCACCTTCAAAATTTTGAGATGGTTACATTGCATTAAAATAAATTATGAATTATGAATCATGATTTATGTGACCACTAACATATATTTGAATTTTGTATGTACTATGCATGCTATAGCCTATAGATGAAGATCTATGTTTGAAATCAATTAATTTGTATCATTAATTAGAATTTGTGTAAGAAATATCTAATTTTTAATATATATATATATATATATATATTTAATAAATAATATATAATGAATCCTACGTGTCCTGTTCCAGGGGGTCAACGTGTCTAAATCCGACGCTCGAATCCCCAAATCCTACGAATCCCGAATCCCCGTGTCAGGTGACTTAGCTTTATACATATCAACCATTTCTTCAAATCCTCCGACACCACCTCTTAATTCTTACACAATGAAATTTACCTTGCTTAGAGCATCATCAACTTTGTTCAACTTACCATTTGTATGTTTTATCGCGAAAGTGAAACTCTGCAAAAATTCTACCCACTCGGCATGCTTCTGATTTAATTTTGGTTGGTTATTTATGAACTGTAATGCATGATTGTCATAATACAATACAAACTTTTTTGGTAGTAAATAATGTCTCCATTTTTTTAAAGCTTTCACAATAGCATAAAATTCTTTATCATAAGAAGAATATTTCTTCTTAGCTTCATTTAGGTTCTCATTGAAGTATGCTATTGGTCTTTGTTCCTGACTTAAAACTGCTCCTATTGCAACTCCACTAGCATCATTTTCAACTTAGAAAACTTTTCCAAAATCAGGCAAAGCTAAAATTGGTTTTTCTATAATTTTTTTCTTCAGCAATTTAAAATTTCGGTCTGCTGCTTCTGTCCACTTGAATGGCTGATTAGTCTCTTTGATTGTTTCAATAATTGGTGCACAAATCTGACTAAAACTTCTGATAAATTTTCTAAAAAAACTTGCAAGACCATGAATGCTTCTTACCTCAAATATGTTTCTTGGAATAGGCCAATTCCAAATTGCTTGGACTTTCTCTGGATCCATTTTCAGAGCTTCTTTAGAAACTACAAACCCCAAATAGATTAATTCTTCTTTCATGAAACTACATTTCTTCAGATTTATCAACAGTTTCTCTTTCTGCAGAGTTCTTAGAACCAACTTAAGATGCTCCAGATGTTCTTTTTTGCTTCTACTGAAAACTAGAATATCATCAAGATAAACAATGACAAACTTGCCTGCATATTCCTTCAAGACTTCGTTCATCAATCTCATGAATGTGTTGGGTGCATTAGTGAGTCCAAAAGGCATCACTAACCATTCATACAAACCACTGTTTGTTTTGAATGTAGTTTTCCATTCATCTCCTTCTCTAATCCTTATTTGATGGTATCCACTCTTCAGATCTATCTTAGTAAAATACTTTGACCCACTCAAACAATCCATCAAATCACCCATGCGTGGTAAAGGAAATCTATCCCTGATAGTAATCTTTTTTATGGCTTTGGAATCAATACACATGCGCCATTCACCTCCTTTCTTTGGACTGAGTACTGTTGGTACAACACATGGACTAAGACTCTCTCTAATTAATCGCTTATCCATCGGTTCCTATACTTGTCTCCCAACTTCTGCATTTTCTTGAGGAGTTACCCTATGTGCTGATTTATTTGGCAAACTTGCTCCAGGTATTAGATCAATGTGATGAATAATACTCTTGATTGGTGGTAATGCATTTGGTAGCTCATCCACAATAATATCAGCAAAATCATTCAACAAAGTTTTGATTTTTTTTACATAAATCATCTAAGTTTGTGGAAGTCAAAATTACCTTAGGTCTCCTTATGACAGCAAAATGTATCTGTTCATCCTTCTTGACTTCTTGCAACAATTCTTTCCCACTTATTAGCATAGCACTGTTTCGAGGCACTTCTTTGTTTGCTTCATTCTTCAATGGAAGCAGTGTATGCTTATTTCCATCCTTCTCTCGAGTGTAAGTGTTTCTTCTTCCACCATGTATAGCTTTCTGATCAAATTGCCAAGGTCTTCCCAGTAACACATGGCATACATCCATTGGCATTACATCACATAATACCACATCCTTATAAGTACCAATCTAGATCTCTACGTTCCATTGTTCTGTTACAATAAGCTGATGTACTTTTTGCAGCCATGACACTTTGTAAGGAGTAGGGTGTACTGTTTTCACTAATCCTAACTTGTCCACCATTTCTGTAAAAACCAGGTTATTAGTGCTTCCACTGTCAATTATCACTTTACAGCATTTTCCTTTGGACTTGCATGTAGTTTTGAATAAACTCTTTCTTTGAGCTGGTTCTCCTGTCTCTTTCTCTGCTTTGAGCAATACCCTTTTCAATAACAAAGATTCTCCTGATTCGGGTGATTCTTCCTTATTTGTAATTTGAGGTTTTTCTTCCTTTGCCTCAGCCACATTCACACTCTGCTGATTTGTTGCTTTATTATGAGGACAATCCCATGATCCATGTCCCCATTCTCCACATGTATAACACCAAATTTCTCTTCCTCGGCGTCTTCCTCTGAGTGCAAATCTTCCTCTACTAAAGTCTCCTCTCTGTGGTGGTCTACTACTTGAACCTCTTGCTTCACCCTGAGGGTGCTGAAATCTTGTTTTGGTAGTTCCCCTACCTCTTGCTGGACTTTTTCCTCTATTCCTTTGATTTTGCTTCCTCAGCATCTTCTCCTTTGCCTTCAAAGCTACTTGATAGGCATCTTCAATTCTCTTCAAACTCAACAAACTGATTTCATCCTGTATGTCATATCTCAAACCATTGATGTACTTGGCTACCTTTTCTATATCATCCTCTGCATGTCCTGCTCTAATGCTTAGCTTATAAAACGCTTCTGTATACTCTTTGACAGCGATTCCTTTTTGTGTCAAATTTTGCAATTGTCTGAAAAGATTTAACTGATAATCTTTGGCATAAATTTAGCTTTCAATCTACTCACCATTTTATCCCATTGTTTGATCTTGGACTTCCCCTTTCTCTCTTTGGATGTTTGTAGTTCTTCCCACCAGATCGCTGCATGACCCTTCAATCTAGTAACTGCGAATTTCACCTTCTTTTTGTCATCAACCTCCTCATAGTCGAAATACTTGTCCAATGAATTGATTCAGTCCATCAACTCTTCTACATTGAGATTCCCGTCATACAAAGGTATTTCCACCTTTGGCTTTCCACTTGCTTTGGCCAACATTTCGAGAACTTTGGTAGCTCCGCTTTCATCCTCTTCTTCTTCCTCAGAAGATTCCTCTGCAGCACTGGCATCTCCTTCATCAGGTGCTCTCCTTTTAGCAATTTCCATTGTCTCCATCCTTGTGCGCAGGTTTCGAATCTCTTCTAGCAAAACTGCATTCGCTACAGGTCTTCCTCGACCTATGCCAACTCCTCTCCTAGGTGGCATGTTTATTGTAGCAGACTTAATCCTTGGGCTCCGATACCAAATGATGTGGGAGGCTGACGAAATTTGATGTGGTAGTCTAGAATTAGACTAATGGTTCAAAAAATCCAATCAATTGCGCGTTAAACATTATTTTGTACGTGTATTTTCTCTCAAGGTCCCGCTTGTCCGACCAATCACCGTCAGTCCTACTTTGACTTCTTACTACCCAAGCGCTTCAATCTCCACCATTGATCTGGCTTCTTTAGATTCAATGAATATCGCGTCGTATCATGCGCTAACTAGCCTAGATAAGCTCCACCATCAATCTGTCTCGTTCGATCTAACGGTCATTGCACAATCTCACGTGAATTCTTGCACGACTGGTGTCAAGTTGAGAGCGCGTGAGAAAAGTGGTTTTCTCGTGCTACATGTCAACACCTTAGGTTAATCGCATGATTTGGAAAAATACCATTTACCATTTTATTTCCATGCGATATACCACTTACCACTTTTAATCCTGCTCACGTGCTCAATACATAACTTTAAGAACCGTGGTTTAATAAAGGTTTAGCTTAATCTTGAAATAGAGCCTTAACGCCAATTGATAGTGATTAACAATAAACACATAAATGGAAATAATACCCGATTAGGGTCCCAAATGCCTATCCGCAGATTTAAGAGAATTTCACACCAGGAATAATACACAACACCACACTTAATCAATTTATTCAATAAAACGGAAATTACAGAGTCTTGGCCCTCTCGGCTTGATTACAACAATTTGTCTGACCTCTGTTTCACTCTCAAATCCTATCTCTCACTCAATCTCTTGCTTACTCACTTGCCTGTTCCATTCCAATCTATCATTACATTTTTTCCCCTTTTTTTTATGGATCGAATCCCATCCTAACAACATTGACAACTCAATCTCTATTTTCATCAGCTCAACTATTAAATCCCTATTCTCAAGCTCTGATACACACCTATCCTAACAACGTATCTCCCATTCTAAAAATAATACAATGATTTAATTATTACAATATTTGAGATAAAGATCAATTTGAGGGATCGAACCCTCTCTACTAAACTGATTTTGACCACTCAGGTCAATAAAATTCATCTCTTGTTAGCCACAACATGTGAACATACAATCACATTGCTAGCTAAGTCTGGATGCTCCTGCATCAAGATATTTTTGTTGATATGTGGTATGCCTCGAGAGGCCTCCTAGTTTGAGAGATATTCACAATTGAAGTTAGTGATCCCAGTTTTTGGGCTAAAACCCCAAGGGGTAGTGACATGACACCTCCTCTTTCAGTTGTCAACATATGACATTGTTTATCATTGTACTCACTCTGTATAAGTTATATCATTTCAAAAATCAACGACAATAAATCAATCATTGACTTAATGCACTTTACTTGCAAAACACACCAAAGAGGGTTAGTGTACAATTACTTAGAGTTTTATAAACAAGTTATTAACAATTACTTGCTTAAATTAAATTTATTAAACATCTAACTTAAGGTTTGAAAAGAACAATTATATTAAGAAATGGCATCAAACTACCTTCACTTGCAAGGAGTGTCCTTCATCGAGTTACAAGTCTCATCCAATCATTTTAATGGTAGCGGCCCTCTTGATTAAGTTACAAGGCTTACAAAATCATTTTTTTTTAATAACTAAAGCCCTCTAACGTCTACCTTAAAACCCCTTCCTAAGTTCTCCAATGGTCACTTAGAAGCCCCTCCTTGCTCACTCATATGCCTATGAAAGGGAAACCTTATATTTTACCTCACAGATCAAATCTAAATCATTTGACTTGTGATATCACCTCTGAAGCTTTCAGCTACTTGTGGATAGGACAACAAAATATCACAGGATCAAAAGTTTTTTTTTCCATCTTATTTTAACTCATATTGAAGGTTCTATCGTAAAATACATTTGTGAAAGGGGAGCGAGTTACCTTCCTTTTCTCTCGGCCTTGAGGTAAGTGTTTCTAATTGGTTTATTTTATATTTGTTGGTTATTCTTCTGTGGAATAATTCTGCGACTAGGGCTTGAAGTTCGACCTTCTCTTGTTTTATGAAGAACAGATCTGTTGGCACTCCTATTCCTGGAAAGTCTCTTGTATCTCTGCAGTTAGGCTTGATTATAGGTCATGTCTTTGTACTAACTAACCTCTGCCCTACCTCAAAGAAACTTCAACCTCTCTTTTTCAAGACATTCACATGTCTGTTTTTGTGTTTGAGAAGGTCAACATTGATGGACCTCAACTAAAGCTTGACCTTGACTTACTTTGGCCACTCTTGATATGCACAACATGGTAATTAAACAAGTTTATGTGACTGTGTATTCCTTTTTAATGTGACTATAGAGTTCTTGAGAAGATAATCTATAGCAGTGTTGCGAAAATTGCGATTTTATCGTGATAACATAAAAAAATCACGATTTTTTCATTTTCCCGATAATATCGCGTGATTAATTCAAAGATTTTTTCAAAAAATCGGGATTAAATCCCGATTTTTTCAAAAATTCGCGATTTTTTGGGGAAAAATCTTGATTGTTTGGGAAAAATCTTGATTTTTTTATTATTAATTTTGCCAAGGAGGAGGAGGAGGAGGAGGAGGTGACACAACCTACCCAGGCTACCCCTGTCCCCAGTAGAGGACATGGTCTACCTCCTGTAGCTCCTAGTTCTTCAGCTTCTAGAGCACAGCGGAGTCCATTGCCAACTCCATCGGCATCTACATCTAGAGGGAAAGCTATTGCATTTTCTCACAATAGGGGCAGAGGAAATCAATAGTATTAGTTATTTGGTTCATTTCATTGTATATGACATTATGACTCATGATATGAGATACATTATTATATTTTTTGTTGATATTTTGAGGCTAAGTTGGGACTCGGGAATCAAGACTAACTAGTCAGGACATGATTCACTGTTATGTGTGATGT
Organism: Pinus taeda; assembly: GCA_000404065.3. Lineage (NCBI taxonomy): Eukaryota > Viridiplantae > Streptophyta > Pinopsida > Pinales > Pinaceae > Pinus > Pinus taeda. Next base: position 201,381 of record APFE030879243.1, read on the forward strand.
AGCACTAGAAATGATATTACACATCTTATATATTAGTTCTTTTATCATATTTATGTGTCAATATATTTATTTTATGTTGTAGATGCTTTAGATATTAAAAAAAATGAAAAAAATGAATATTTTTTCATTTTACGATTTTTTTTCTCGATTATTTCCCGATTTTTATGATTTTTACTGATTTTTTCCCCTCGCCGATAATATCCCGATAACGATTTTTGCAACATTGATCTATAGCAAGACTATTGCTTGCTTTGACTCATCTTCAACAATGACAAGAGTTGACTGTTACTTTGACAATGTTTTGGAATTTGACCTTAACAAGACCTTAACTTGTTCACTGTGACCTCAACTGTGCTACACCAAGACCTTGACAACAATTTGACAATGACACATTGACATTAACACTACATCTTGACCTTGACACTTACATGACCTATTGACTTGACCCTAAATTTGTAACAATGACTTTACATCTATTTGACAAGTGTCTTAACCTTGACTATGACTATTGACAATACAGTGATTATGAAGTAAAAACAGTGATTCTATATAGTATAACTCATCTATGGACATGATGTATTGACCTTGACTTTATGCTTTGATCTTATAGCAATATTTGACTTTTAAGTGGTAGTGACATAGTAAACATTCTACAATGAAATGTTTGACTTTTACTTTGACTTAATACATTCACATGACCTTGACAGTTGCTTGATACCTTAAAGTAGTGATTAACTTAGTGAGATTTCTATGATGTCTGACTTTGACTTTATAGTGATACGGAAATAATATTCATATTCTAGGTAACACCTTAAACTTGACTTAATTCCTTGAATAAGAGTCAACTATGACACATGATTTGGGACAATAAGTTTACATTAAGTTGACAAGTGTCTTGACTTTGACTAAGGCACAAGATGACAATGTTGCATTACTATTATTCTTGACACCTAGATAAGACATTGACCTTGACTCATAGATTAAGGGACACAAGAATATGACATTGATGACCTAGGGTTTGTCTTGTAGCATGACCTAAGGTTTGTGTATAGTTACGAAATTATAATATTGCAGGGCAACAAGTGTTGAAGGCTATTTCATCCAGTTGTACAACATATTTAAGTAAGAATGGATAGCAAGGCATGGCCAATGGAGTAGCAGTGATTACATGTATGATGATAACTTCTGATTGCAGGTCATAGGGATGACTTGAGGCACCTTTGTTTGTGCCATTATTTGATAGAAGTACTAGATAGTTGCAACATTGTGTGTAGCCTGATACATTATGGTAGCAACATATGAGCCTTGATGTTTATTCATTCGACAAATAGTGGTAGCCAACATTGTGAGTTCTTGATGATGAGCAGTGCAGTGGCTTAATTATGATGTATAGTGGCCTATGCGAACAATGACACTCAGTGTTGTGCATTGATGACTATTCATTCATGAACAATGGCCTGCAGTGATAGCCAACAGTTGTGCAGTGATTTGTAGTGACAGTGATATACAATGTGCAGTGAAAGTGATGTGCAGTTGAATAGTAATAGCTTGATGTGTAGCATTGTGCAGTGATCAGTTTGTGGGAACAATGATTAGCAGCTACCAAGATTCGATATCTATTCTACATTTTCCTTACAAGTATTGTACATTGATTCAAAGTACAGGGGATCTAGTGTGAAAATTGTGAAACATGATCTACCAACTCTTCTATGTGATTGGAGTCACCTTAAGGTCGTGTCTTGAGAACACTTCAGGGTGGTAGGGTGGTGCTAGGGCAAGTTGTGGCTTGCACAAGGCATTCTAGTGTCCATTCAGTTGTGGTTGATAAACTAACAGGGCAGTGGGACATCCTTTCCCACAGCAGTGGGTGAACAGAGTGTTGGGGCACTCATCAGGTTGTGGCCTACTCTATAGGGTGTTGGGGTGTCCTTCTGGTTGTAGCAGGATATTAGGGTTTAATAGCATCCTACAGATTGTTGTTGGTGAATGTAACTGGTTCGGTCTTCATAAATTGTATTTGAGTCATAATAAAATGTATTTATCAAAAGAATGAAAAAGAAATTATTATTATTATTATGACTTATTAAAGCATGAGTTTCATGCTTGGGTCATCATGTTTTAGGTCAAAGTCCCCATTGAGGACTTGTAGTATTTATTCTGAGTCATTAGAGTCATTGTCCATTTGAAGAGACCCTTCTCAGGCTTTTGAATCATGTAAAAATAATTAATAGAGTCAAATAAGCTATTTGTCACCTCCACACCAAGTCCGCCTTAAGGAAATCAAGTCGGCCTCAAACTGGGTAATTTGACCTCACTAGAAGCTTATTTATTGAAGCAGTTCGAATTCATTTGGATCACACTCTCTCACTCAAGTTCGATATCCAAGAAGAAGAGTTGGAAAAGTGGGAATTTGGAAAAGGAGGCTAAAAGGAGTGTGAAGTTGGGGAAGAAGGAAGAAAAGATCAAGTTCGAAGTTTTGGGCTATCTCTCTCTCTCGTGTGGATACCTCTAGGAGATCAAAGTCTCTCTTGTCAGGTAGAAGTTGCTGCTACTAGTTGCTTGGTCGAAATCGTTGTTGCAAGGTCGAAGTTGTTGTTGAAGGGTTATCATCTGCAAGAAGGAAGAAAGCAATGACTTGTTGTGGAGGAAGTCTGTGTCTAGGTCAAGGATCTTGGATTATCTCAGGAGGTTATTAAGGAAGAGTTGTTGACTGGGTTTTCCCCTAGATAGGGGTTTTGTCCTAGTTGTCCGCCTATATCTAGTGTCTGTGATCTTTGTGCTATTGTTTTGGTAATTGCTTAATGAACTAAAAGATAAAAGAAGAACATAAAGATAAGAAAGTCACAAGTAATTATCCATATAAAGAAATTTTTTCTTCTTTTCTGATTTTCTAACAGTTGTGGCTTGTGAATTAGGAGTTTGACACATCTCTCAATTGCAGCTGAAATCTTGATGTAATTAATATTTCTTTTAAAGGGAGAAGAAGACAATTACTAGAGAAGCATTTGGTGGTTTTTGACCCGGAGTCACCAAAAAATTTCAGCATCTATTGTTTTATCTTCTTGCATTGTTGTATGGTGTTGTCTACTACTGATTTTTGTGTTTGAAGAAGAACATTAATAATAACTGAAGACTGAAAATGATTAAAAAGTGTTAATTGCTAAGAAACACTGATTCATGCCCCTCTCAGTATTTTCAACAAAACTTCAGCTCTTCAAGATTTCAACCTTCTTAGATCTGCCCAAAATTTTGGCTTGCCCAGAATATGTTGCTTCGAAGCCGCCCAGAAATCCTGCCTATCCAAAAACTGTTGCCTAGTAAGGTCAGACGTGTGAGTTCTTGGGGAGAGAAATGCAAGCTAGAAAGAAAGATCTTTGTCCTTCTTCTTGTCCTGCGCATGGATGCCCAGAACTTATCATGTTGTGTTGAAATACAATGGTGCTCTTTTGGAGGAGGTCGAATGCCTTTATATAGATGTTTTGCCTTCACGAATGGGTATGTCTCTTCACTAGGGCCAACTTGACTTGAGGGAGGGACGACTTGACTTTCTTGGAGCCAAAAATTCAAATTTCAAAAATTTCTGTTTTAAATCCAACATCAAGAACATGTCTTATATAAATTCTTTCAAGGGCTAAATGTTAAGTTTAGGTATGTTTTATGCTTAGAGCAATTTATTTGAATTTTCACAGTTAGGTCAATATCTTTTCCAGATTAGCAATCACATCAGCGTTAAAGTAAACTACAGATAACATAAACATAAATCACAGAAGACAAGCCAAGACAAGAGGACACAAGATGTGGCGCTAGCCAGGGAAAAACCCCAATGTGGGGAAAACCTTGATCAATTCTTCTTATATGTTCTTCAATAGTTCAGCAGAGAGAGAGTACATATACATAAATCTGAGATTTTATGACAACAACGATGAGTCCATCATTATGTTAATGATGACTAATCTAAGATGCAATCTGGAATTGCCATGATAGTGTTCAATCAGTGATAGAACTGTAGCATGCCCGTTGACAGTGAAGAGTTGCGGATCTGATGAGGGTACCTGTGGATGTATTAATCTTCCTTCATAATCTCTGACCAATAGAGCAACTCTAAGAGACCCATGCTATGATGCTATGGCCTATGGCCTAGCACATAGCAACACAGAAGTAACTGTCTTTATAATCATCAGTGCTTCAGAATGTTAGCATCCAATCATTTGAAGCTAGCCCTACATGGTCTGAGATAAGTCTGAGTGCAGACTCCTTCATCACACAAGTTTACCTTATGACTGTGACTTCCACTTGCAAGCATTCTCATACCTGGAACAGCCTTTATCATAGTACTAACATCTACAGCAGTGAGCTGTCACCTACAGCGATGCTGAAGATTCCTTCGCTGTGACTTAGCAACCCTTCTAGCTGTGGATGAGAGATAGTTCATGGGTCTTCCATAAGCCTGCGGCCAAACCTCCTCATTGCTGCTAAGGTTTCTCTTTTCTACGATGGCTTCACCTTGGCCAGCATTAAGGGCACTTTCAGGACAGTGGATAGGAGCCTCTTCTTAGGTCTCCTTCATAGTGGCTAGATGCTCCCTTTTACTGCGGATTAAGGCCTCCCCTTTATTGCATATACGTGCCCCCTGTTGCAGCATATATGACTACATCCTAGGGCACCATAGAGACCTCTTGAGACTCTGGTTTAGAGCCTCATACATCAGTGGATCTGTGCTCTCCATAAGTGCATATAAGATCATACATTGACTACATTTAGGAGCCCTTTCTTGATAGCTTTTAAGGCCTGTCTTCCATAGAGTTAGGTCTCCTCTATACAGTCATTCAAGCACATTTAGAGGGCTGCATTAGTCCTCCTATTTTCTGCGGCTAGGGCATAACAAGACCCTCTTTCCTCTGCGTCTAGATGACTTCTCCTAGGAAAATGCTTAGGGCATTTAAGGGCAGTGTCTTAGGGTCTCTTATAGACCTGCGTTCAGCCTCTCCTAGCTGTGTTTCCGTGACTGCATTTGACTGTAAATTAGGGCAGCGTAAACACTCCTAGAAGACCCTTTCTCCTCCACGTCTAGTGCTGCTTCCTGATTGTAATTAGGGCTCTCCATGGCAGTGTATAAGAAACTGTGTATAGGACTCCTCCATGACAACGTTAGGATCTAGGGCATCTCTTCTAGGGCAGTGTGTATCCTTTACTTCCATGGTTGTGATTTGATCTTCATTAGGACAGCGTATTAGACTAGGGCACTCCCTCTAGATCTCTCTTTCATAAAACCCAAAACAGAATGAAGAGAGATCACAAGAGTGTGAGTCCAAATGACTTGAGGACCTCTTCTATTTATACTAAAATGTTGAGCACATGAGGGGTTTATTTGGTTACTGGCCAACGTTGACGAATTGTCCCATAAGACAAATAAAATCATATCTCCATGAATAATTATCGGAATCAGATGATCTTTAGATCAATCCTATACCTCTCGATGAGAGGGATCCAAGAAAAATATTAGCTGCCATTAATAAGATGACCCACATGGAGTTTGGCCCTAGTTGCCAATTTTAACACTAAATAATCAAAATGACATGAAAAACATGTCTTACAAATTCTTTTACATTACAAGAGAAAAAATATAATTATAAAGACTGACCATAGCTACAAAAATTCAACAGTTGAGATACCCCCTAGAGGGTTTGTCCAACACTTGATTATGTCCTCTTGTGATACATATTGGATCATTATATTATTTGTCATCCATATTGGTGGTTTTAGAGTGAAAAGAGTGGAGGAATCAACTCCGAGGACCATATTTATTGAGGGTCCTCAGTGTGGCAAATTGGAGTCTAAAACCTTCTAGAAGTTATTTGAGGCATTAAACAACTTTTTTTTTGGGTAAAACTTTATCTTTAAGCACCACACCCCCTAACTCTATTCTACACACAAATACCTTTCCAACGATGCAAGAATCATCTTAATCGAAGTCCATACGTAAAAGTTATACCGCCTAGAAGTTAACCTTCTAGTTTTGATCACCATGAATTTGAGAGGATGACATGTGAGCCCCAATTATTCACGAAAAAGGGGCTTGGCACATGATCATAATGAAGAAGACTCTAGAAAATTCCATATTGTAATTCTAGTTAAGAGTAGGAGTCAAACTTAACCACTAGGATGCTATTGAGCTATATGTTATAACTGAGCCATTAGGAGGAAAAGGGGTTCCATTTTATTTGAGTGCATTTTGTTCCTAGATGAGCATAGTAGCTAAGAGTGGATAGAGAGAGATCAAATAAAAAGAGTTTGTGCACTGTAGCAGCCCATGGGCCACAATTCTCACTCCTTTGTGTTGAATTTTTGTAGCTATGTGTTGAGAAATCAATAGGTAGGTAATATTGAGGATTTCTATTACTTGATAATTACTTGTGAAATAACTGTTGGCTTATTATTATTATATTTCATGAAGTAATTACCAAAAATGCAAAAATATGAAGATAACATAAACAAGAGACACATGATATAGGCACCAAGCCAGGGAAAAAATGCCACAAGGGGAAAACCCAAAAAGTCATCTTCTTATAGAATCAGATCAAAGTGAGATATCCAAGGCTCAAGACCAAGACTAGGTACAAGGAACCAAGTCAGCCCTCCCTTCAGGATTCACCTACCAACTGTTCTCAACAAGAGACTTAGCCTTCTATAGTAGCACACTTCAGTCTTCTACAACATACCTCGGCCTTCACAGAATTATATTACATAAGTATATCTTCGCTCTTCCACGTTGACCTGTTATAGTGATCTATCTCGGCCTCTTACAGGAACCTCGTCCTTTTTCAATGACACATCTTATTCTAGTCCTCTCGCAGTAGCGTATCAAGGTATCCGTTCACATGAATTTGGGTAGGATGCCTTCAACACATCTTTTCTTTAGTTGCCTTCAACAAAACTTCATCAAGGTGTCTTCCACAGAAACTCAGTTAGAGTGCTAGTTATCATTCTTGCTGGTTGGAGAAGATCTACTTTTGGAGGTGCAAATTTCTTCCACAGAAGCTACAAATTACTTGACAAATGGTGGAACATTTATGCTAATATATAGTTTGTTCATGCGAAGGGTCATGTCCTTTGGGCATGCCTACTTGTCAATTTGGAGGGTCGACTTGGTCTTGTAATTAACTCTTTAACTAAAATAAATTTCTTTTACAAAAGTCCAAATAGGACTTTGATTCTGTGACGCAATAAATCCTAGAAGCATGAAGAATATGTTTAACTAATGAAGTAATAATAATAAAATTTATTTTTCTTCTTTTACTTCTTTTTACATAAAGTACATAATGATACAAGTACAATGACAATTATGAAGACCGAACCTATTTACATTTTTTGACAGTATGGTCGATCTTTATAATGTTCATTACCTTATCAAAAGCATGAAAAATGAAAATTTGAAATTGTATTCTAGACACAAGAAGATGCCCAAGTCCGCCTCCTAGTGATGAAGTCAACCCTGCCCCAAGAGGCGCCTATTCGGCCCCTTCCATTGTGTATATATAGACCACTTGATCTGCACAAGAAGTTATTTCACATCTCATCAAGCAAGTAAATTTCTGATCTAACATAGCGAAGAGGACAAAAAGGAGGACGAGTAAGGAGAAAAGGAGTCGTCGAATTTCAAGGGTTCCCTCGCACATGTGACATTCCTTTGCACGTGTGAAAGTGTAGGTCTGAATTTATGTGGTAGAGACTGAATTACAAGTCCGAAATTCTGAGGTGAAGAGGAGGCTGAAATTCGGCCCTAGTGCAAACCTAGAGCAAGTTTGTGGAGGAGCTCCTTGAGGTGATTTTGGTGAAGTTGATTTGGCATCTTTAGGCATCTTGTGGTTGTCATCTTACTGGTCTGTTTGACTTTGATGTATCTCTTGTTGCATTGACTCTCTAAGAAAAAGCTTGGCTTGGTTTTTCCCCCAAGTGTGTTTTCCCAGGGTAAAAATCTTGTTTTTTCTTTGTGCATTCTAATCTCTATTGCTCTACTGTCTATGTGGTTGAATTTTTTAATGTGTATTTTCTTAATGATACATTGGAAGTAATTATCAATGTTGTTAAAAGCGCGAGCGGGATTAAATCGGCGCGGGGAATGAAGAGGAAAAAAGCGGAAAAATCGGGAAAAAAGCGGAAAAAAGCGGGCTTTTTTCGAAAAAAGCGGCAAAAAAAATTTCCACACTTTTTTCGTATAAAATGCGCGTTTTAAGCGCCATGGGGAAAAAAGTGCGCGTTTTTGAAAAAAGCGCGATTAAAACGCGCTTTTAACAACACTGGTAATTATCAAGTTTCAAAAATAAGTGCTTGTATAATTTACACTCGAAAAATCAACACTTTGTACTCGCATCCATTTCCATTTAGAGAAAGAGAGCGCAAAACAATGTCACCTTCCAACTAGGCTTTGTCTCGAAAGGGTTTCCCTTATCATATCTTGTGTTATTTTGGCTTATGAGTGATTGTTCTATTTGTTCTCTATATTCTACATATATGTATTTTGCATGCATACACAATAAGCAATAATTAACAAATCTAGAAATAAGGAGTAATTAACCCTCATGTAAATTTTGGATTTTTAGTGTAAATTTATTAGATTTGTTATGGCGAACAATCCAATGGAATATCCATGGCAAGTTATGGGTCATATTAATACTAGCTAAGGGTGAGGTGAAGGCCTTGGGCCTAGATCTCCCCTTCCACATGATCGTGTGCCCCTTACTAGATCGCTATAGCTGCACTATAGTAACCAAATAGTACCTACAAATTTGTTATATGGTGTACAAATTAAAAGCTAAAGATAAGAAGAGAAATCTTTACAAAATGCTTTCTTTATTGATGGCGTAAATGAGCTCAAAGTGCAACAACAACAAATGGGAGGAGGAAATAGTAATTTACAACTTTCTTTGCTAATGGCTAGTTACCTCCATCCATTAGGAAATTATTTTCTTGACTTGTCATCTATAAGTTGGAGAGTAAGTTGACTTCTGTGAGAAAAATATATTTTATACATTGAGTTTTCCCACTTAAGAGTTCGATTTGATTCACACATCCCTAGGTAGTCCAACATTTCACTTGCTCATGGCTTGAAAGACACATAAATGAAGAATAATGCCTTTGGAACCCCAACGTTCCTTTCAACAGCTAGATAGTAACTCAGCTTGGTCCACCCTCCTCCAAGTCGCCTCCAAAGTCAAAGTCAATGTTGGTCAAACCTTCTCAAATCTGGTCAAACTTCAGGATTTTCGGACTTGCAACTAGGCCTGAATTTTGGCCTGCAACCACTTTAGACAATTCTACCTCTTTCACAAAAATTTCAGTCCACACGTGCGAGTTGTTGCAAGATCAAACTTCAGTCCATTAGCAAAATTCTTCTAGTCTTTATCTTTGTCTTTTCTCTCTCCTTTGATTCATCTTCCTATTCTTCTTCGCTAGGTTCATATGTGCTTATTTTGTGTGGTGAATAAGCTTCCAAATGAGTTGAACTTGCTCTTTATATATAGCTATATAGGAGGTTCGAATAAGTGTCTATTTGTGATATTCCCACTTAGCAATGTTGCTAAGTGAAATATCAATTTTGATCAATTTTGCCAATTTTGGGTTGCGACTTAGGAAAAGTGGGTTGTGGGGTCCCATTTGCAATTTTGGGCCAAAACGAGACTCCAACATAAGGGAAAAGGGATAATTGAATTGCTAGTGGATGGTGGGGGCCACCACCAAAAGGAAATACACTTCCCTTGGCTAATACACACTCATGGAGGGAAGAGAAATGAGTGGGTCGTTGTATGGGGCCCACATGGAGAATTGGAGGCTCAAGACTAAATAAGAGGTGCATTCATCACTTTGGGGACTTTTGATCATTTGACATTTACACTTACCTAGCATGCTTGAGCTGAGAGCCAAGTCTGCAAGTGCTATTGAGCACACAAGATTTTCATGTTAGAATCTCACCCTTCCTTCGGCAAGCTTTGAGTGCTAGCCCAAGGAGGTGATCTACACTACATTTGAGAGTTACCCGGGAGTTTGTCTAGCAATTCGTGGAGCTTTTCTAGTAGGTTGGGCGCAAAAAGGGAAATATGCATCACTTGGAGGAGTTGGTTGTGGAGCAAAGAATTCATTGGGCTTTCTGGGAGTGATTTGGGCCACCATATGCTAGAGATTTGGAGTGCTAGCTGGGCACGATTTTGAGGGAGTTTATTGTGCCATTGAGCAATCATCAGGGACTACATGGGCCTACGCAGTGGTGATTTCGTGCCACACATGGGAGCTTGGGAGAAGGCTAATTTGGGTGCTAGGGTGAGCTGACACTTGTGAAGACTTCCAAAGGGGAATTTCGCTGGGCCTTGCTGCCATTTTGGGGACCTCAAACAATATTATTTTTTGGAGTGTCGATTTTCCCAATAGTTGGAGGAGAGCATGGAAATTGAGGCTAATTTTAGAGGTCAACATTAGATCAAACCCTTTATGGGTTTTGGTGGGTTATTTGCGGGAAGACCAAAGTTAATTTCCCAGAAATTTTTGAGCACTAGAGGAGGGACAAACAACAGTTTCTTCCAGGTAGTAGTGCAGTTTTTTGGGTCTAGCGCTCCCTAGCAGCTGAGCAGGCATTTTCATCACCTGGGCCTTGTTAGCTTGCCTTGGGCAAGCCCAAATACATACATTCCAAGTTTAGATTGTACCCCCTTTGCATTATAATAAAATGGCTCAATTCTGCGTAGTTTTTGGAGTATTTCCGAGTATTTAATTGTGTGAAATTTTTGTGCTGCTTTTGCTATGCATGCTTTGTTGATCGTTGTTAATTTTCCTTGGGGATATTACAGTGGTATCAGAGCTCATAGTCTTGGCTCAACCTATGTGAGCAACCATCAGTCTATGACACCAGAGGATAGGCAGAACATCACATAGAGGAGGCAAAGATACAAAAGTAGGGAAAGGCAGCTACAAATTACTCTTGATACAGAGACCCTTGAGCTGGAGGTTGAGGGGCCAAATATGGGGGACAACCTGAATGATAGAGTGAGTAAAGACGAGGAGTTTGCCCAACGTCTCTTGAAGGCTATCCATGACTTATCTAGGGGTATTGATGAGTTTAGGCAACAAAACAATAGTAACAGTGAGGGCAAGGGTGTTAAGGGAGATGTACATTTGGGTGAGGGCTCGGGTACCTCGCACCACCAAGCAGCAAACCCACCCAATGTGCATCATGTCTCTAGCACACCACCCTGGTCGACCATCCCCACATTTTTAGCATCGGGTGTTGGAGGGCCGCAGGGGCAGGAGGACATGCCCATGGGGGACTATTTCATGGGGTACCAAACCTATGGGGCTGATATCAGAGATGTCATCACCTTCAAAGATTTCTACCAACTAAAGGGCAATAAGAGGAGCAAGGGTAGAGTGGAGGAGGTTACATGCATGGCACCAATTTGCAACGCACGATGGGAAGGTTATTCTGTAATATCCCCAATTTTGTGAATATGAGAGTCACTAAGGAGTTTTGCGCAATTTTAGTAATATTAATTAAAAAGGGGCAAAAATGATTGGAGAAAGGTGGCTAGTATTATTTTATCAGAGAATAGCGACAAGTTATTATTTTATTAAATGGTAGCAAAAGTGACTTAGTGGAAAATGGACCCCACCAATAAAATAATATTAAAAAAGGAGTCTAGAGGCATGAGGAGAAATTATAAAAGGAGGATGGACTCATTTTGTGGATTATCTTTGGTCATTTTACAATTTCAACATTAGTTCTCTTGAGCTGCTTAGCCAAGACGACCGTGCTGTTTAGCACAAGAAATTTCCGAGCAAGAATTCCACCTCTACCTTCAATGAACTTTGAGTGTCACCCTAGGGGAGTAAGGAGTTCATCTCAAGGCTTCTCTAGTAACTACATTGCAAACCATTTCCAGCTGGAGTGTGCTTCTCTTAGGGTGTAGAAGGAAACTTGAAGGGACTGAGAGAAGCTAGGAAACAATGGAGTTTTGGTCGGAGAATTTGCAGAGATTTATCCATAGGGAGAGCGAGTTTTTCCTTAGTGATTTGCAGGGCCATGAGTGCTACATTTTGGAGGGCCAAATTTATCTATTTTAGGGGTTTTTGGACAGCGATTGCGCAGACATTTTGACAAGGAGATTTGGGGAGTTCAGGCTAAGGAGAAATAAAAAGGCTTGGAGGAGTGATTTGTTGGGGCTGGGGGATATTTTTCTAGTAATTGATTGGCCTTCTACAACAAAATTCTTTCTACAGGGTGTTTTTCCAACTAGTTAGAACCATACACATTTCTTGGGGTCATTGGGGCACGTTGGATTTAGCCCAAACGCAGTTTTTGTGGGTTTATTGAGAGGAGTCTTTGGCTAATTTTATAGTATTTTTCGGGAAATATTCGGTCCTGAAATCCTCATTCTTATAGTAGGGCAAATTGCTAGTTAGCTGGGGAATTTACATCACTTGGTGGGCTTAGTTTTGGCTTGAAGTTGGGCTAAACCCTTTTTGGGTTTCTGACAAGGATCTCATAAATAATTTGGCAGAATTTTCTTTTTAGATTTGAGGGGTCAAACAAGGGTCCCAACTCAGCGATCAATGTACTTCTTTAAGGGCCAGCGCAGTCATTTGTTGGGGAGCTTTTTGCATCATTTGGGCAGTTGATATTCATTCACCTGGGGCTTGTAGCTTGCCTTAAGCAAGCCCAGGTGCACTCACTCCAATCTAGTTTGTACTCCTTCAACTATATAATAAAATCGGCCCATTTTGGCATGTTTTTGGCTCATTTCTAGTTCCCTGATTTGTGTACATTTTTATTGTGTTGAATTTGTTGCATTTGCTTTGTTAATCATTATGAATTTCCAGTAGGAATATTACAGTGGTATCAAAGCCATAATTTTGGCTCAGCCTATGGGAAACCCTTCATTCTATGACAAGACCAGAATAAAAAGCTATGAAATCATGGGATCCAAAGAAAGATTAGAATCAAACAACATGGCAGTGACCTTGAGTGAGGTGATTAGGATGCAACAAATGATGATTGATGTGGGCGAGCAGTTGATTCATTCCGCAATTGGGAATCATGACCATTTTCAATTATAAAACAAATCCACTATGCCCAAAATTATGGGTAATGCATCAAGATGGCAAGACATGATTGCAACTAATGTGGAGTTATTGGAAGCAAATTGGAGGGCATACCAATGATTGGGTCATGGCATTCAGGAGCCCCTCTCTTTTTGGGAGTTCTGTGAACTAAGAGGCATGCATAAATCAGTGGGGATTCAATGGAATTATGTAGGGATGATGAGGAGGATTAAGGAAAAAGATGAGAGTGTGTATATATATATATATATTATAATATATATATAAACATTTTTTAGACGCTTCGCTTCCTAAAAATGTCCCTACTTTGTGCAATATTGTTCCAACCTTATTAGACTTCATATGGAGCAAGTAGAATTTCATATCCCATTTAGAATTCATCAAACTTATCGTTTTCAAGATTTTTGGTAGGATTTAGTGTTTCCACTGGATGTTATTGTATATGAGGGTATCAAATTGGTGTTAGTCAAGACCACCAAGCTATGAGATTTTTGGGTCATGTAATCATCTATGAGAGTTAATATAGACATGTGGTTGTTGGAAATATTGTTATCATTGATGTCAAAGACAAGGGGAGGTGACAAATTTCCAGTGTTCCACGAGGACTCGGCCCCCCCCTAGGGGTCTAGTTTCCTTGCTCCCTCGCGCTCCGGGGACTTGGGGACGAGAAGGGTTCATTTCCCCTTGCTCCCAAAATACAGAGTACGCAGGAGGACGTGCCAGGGGGTCGTTTCTGAAAAGGGGGTTGTGAGGGGTCGTGGGGAGTCGTGGGGGGTCGAGGAGGAGGTCAAGTGGGGACGTGGGGGGTCGAGGGGCCTGATTTTTTTAAATAAACTTTTGTTTATAATTAAAATTTAACATTAGTTTTAATTCTTTAGGGTTTCAATTCGTTTTTTTATAAATTTAATTCATTATTCGCCCTGGCCCCTCACTCCATTCGCAAGACGTTCCTAGTTCCTCTACAGCAGAGAGGAATTGGTCCACATATAACTTCATCCACTCTATCAAGAGGAACAAGCTTACCTCTAAAAGAGTGGAGAAGTTAGTCGCTGTGCACAGTGCCCTACGCCTTGAGCATAGGAAGACACCTGAGTATTTAAAGGGACCAACAACACGATGGGATGTTGATCCAAAGGATGATGCACAGGTAGATATGGTGGAGAGACTTGATGAGAGACAGATGGGGTTGGTTGGTGTGCCACTTAGCATGTTTGAGAATGCTGGTGATTTAGATTCAGATGGTGATATGGTTGATCTTGATTTATTCATGCAACAGCTGGATGCAGAGACTAGCGGGGCATTACCTTGAGGCTTGAGCAAAATTATGCTCATTTTCTTTTGATATGTTGATGTTCTTATGTTATTATGACTCTATAAAATTTTGACTCTTGATGTATCAGATTTGACTTTAGTCTTTTATAATTCTATAGAATTTTGACTCTTGATGTATGATGTATCAAACTTTACTTTTATAATTTTATGTCAATATTCACTGTTCAGTATTCAATGTTCATAGTAGGAAGTGGAACATCAATATGGTTTAAACTTTTAATCAAAATGTATGATGTATGATTATAAATTAAAATTTCAAATTTATATGATATTAGATAATGATATTCATATCAATGATCATGCTTTGCGGCTTTTCGATTCAAACCCAATTGTCATAGTGGACTCAATTTATAAATCATATTTTATCTTTGTAAGTTTTTAAGACCCTAATGCCCCCCCACGTTTCCTAAAAATTGGTGGGGAGCTTTTGCATAGGCCGCTCCCATGTATCCTCGCTCCCTCGCCCCCTCATCCAAGAACCTTGGTGGAACATTGCAAATTTCCAAGATGAAAATTGTTGGAAAATATTGTTTGGCCAAGCTTTTTTATGCCTAGTTTGGATCCCCTATCTTTGAAGACCCTTTTACTCTAAAGATCTAGCTCAAATGAGAGCATAGGATATATGATTGAAAGTCTTATTCCAATACGTTTCTATTGGTATATGGCACTCCCTCTAACTCTATGGCAATGAGGAGATATGAAATATTTTGCGAGGTTGACCCATTTATAAAGTACAGGTCGACCCAAACAGTTTTACAAGTTGGCCCCATAAGTGAGCGCAAAAACACTAGAGGATAGATGAATGCATTTGAAGACCATCCAAGAAAGAAGATATTTGAGGTGTGCAATAGAAGTTGTGGAATATTCTTGGTGTTTTAAGGGTGGAGTGAAAATGTGATTTGTGGAGTGAATAAGTCATCTTGGCATTTTTTCTATAACTTTTCTTTTGGGATGTTTTAGACGATGGAATTTTGATGCCATAGAGGTGAGATGTTTGTGTGAATGTGGTAAAAATTTCAAGCATTGAACTATACTTTTAGAGATATACTTTGAGGAAGTTAGGGTAACTAAATGCTCTCGAAATCTGCTTCAAATAGGTCAATTTGGATTTTTTGCTATAACTTATTTTTGAAATGTTTCAAATTGTGAAATATTGAGAGATAGAGAGGAGATCTCTAGGTACCCATCATGAAAATTTCAGAATTTGGTTTGCTATATTTTCAAAGATATGCCCTATGGAGATTATGATTTTTGAATAGTCCTAAAATTAGCTTCAAACAAGTTAGTTTGTCATTTTCGTTGTAGCTTATTTTATGAGATGTTTCAAATTGTGAAATTTTGAGGAGACAGAGGAGAGATCTCTAGGTACTTAAGATAGAAATTTCAAACTTTGGTTTGCTATTATCTTAGAGATATGCTTTGTGGAAGTTAGGGTTTTTGAATAATCTTGAAATAAGTTTCAAACAGGTCAGTTTGGCAATTTTGCTATAACTTATTTTCTGGGATGTTTCATATTGTGAAATTTTGAGGCAGATGGTAAGAATTTCATACTTTGGTTCACTATAATTTTGGAGATATTCCTTGTGGAATTTGGGTTTTTGAATGATCATGAAATGAGTTTCAAACAAGACAGCTTGGAATTTTTGTTGTAACTTCTTTTCTAGGACATTTCAAAGTGTGAAATTTGCAAACATTCAAGGCCACATACAAAAGTACGTCAGATAAAAATTTCAATATCAGATTTGCAAAATTGGATATGTGGCATGTCGTACAAATTTGTTCTTGGGAAGAGGCCAAAAAAAGCAAGTTTTGGGAGAAGTAAACTTGGTGAAGGAACAAGTAGCAAGAAGACCTAGTGAAGGCAAAAGTAACAAGCAAAGTCAATGAACTAGGTTGGTGCCTAGAATATTTACAGCATTGGAGTTGGTGTCTCCAGTAGATTGGTGGCTACAAATATTTGCAACAGTGGGGATTTGTGTCTCCCATAGGTTGGTCCTGACATACTTGTAGTAGTGGGGATTGGTGTCTCCCATAGGTTGGTGCTTGCATACTTGTAGCAGTGGGGATTGGTGTCTTCAGCAGGGTGGTGTCTACAAATATTTGTAACAGTAGGTTGATGCTTATAAAGAATTATAGAAAGAAATTTTGTGTTTCTCTCCCAAAAGGTTTTCCACATAAATCTCGTGTTTTATGTTTTGTAGCTAATAGATCTCATATGTGATTGTTTTCATATGGTTCATGAATGTTTGGACAAGTAAAAATTGTCTCATACTGATTCACACAGCCCCCTAGTATAAGTGTGTGATCAATAAGGGTTCGTTCTGAAATGCCATTTGTGTGTGTCATTCCTATTTTCTTCCTTGTTTCCTTGCAAGATAATGTGTTATTAAGTTAAAAACTATACATGTGTGTTTTTTGTATTTTTATATACTATGCCCCCCTGTACACATTTTGAGGGGTCACATTTGATCTAGGTGGCTCCAGACACATGCAAAATTCCCAGAGGACTCAGAAAGGGTCAAAATTCAAAGTGGTCATATTGCTCCCAAACCAGCACCAGATTGAAGTACTCGTCGCCCTGATTCCAACAGTGCGAACGACACTCAAATCTGAGCTCGTATGGAGAAGATAGAGCCAGTCAAAGTTGGGCAATGGGTCAGGTTTAAGTGTACTACAAATTCACTATCAACCGGTGTGGGAACATAGCTCCCGAGAATGGGTGAAATTGTTGCCTCTTTAATTTGTCCAATATCCCTTATATTAAACCAAATAAAAAATACCCATTATATATATATGTGTGTGTGTGTGTTTGTGTGTAATGGGGTGGCGAGCCATGACTCCCCCCATCCCCCCTCCCAAACCATGCAAATATTAAAAATAAATTTTTAATTTTTAAATGGGCCGACACGCTGTGACCCTTGCCGACTCCAACCGCCACACAATTATACAACCGCATATTGTTATAACACATTTAAAACAAACCGAGGTGGGTGGGCCACCTCCGGTGGACCCGGCCCACACCCAACCACCATATGCCCCCACTTAATGACATTGACCACATTAAATAGTGGAGCCGGTGGGGATTGAACCCACCCGGCCCATGTGGGCAGGCCCCATGTGGTAGCACACCTAAACACGCCCACCGAAACCGTTTCACACCAACACAACGGTTACAACCTAAACCACCATGCAAAACCATGTACCATATATATAATAGCGGTTAGCAAAAACTCCGAGCCAATTTTGTAATAAAAAACAAATGACAAGTTTGGCATGGGCGGGATTTGATCCCCCGACCCCATGCTTGTCATTGTCAAATTTTACCATTCGCCCAACGACCTTTTCGTTGATATCTCTGCTCGAAAACATCTAAAAACCCTTCCTCACTCATTTGCACGAGGGAGAACGGAGGCATCGAACGGAGGAACGAAATGGAACGGAGGTGTGACAACGCAGAGGGGTCTGCCTTGGGCACGGAAATCAAGGCGGATTCCCAGAATATTCTAGGGATATTCTAGGGAATATTCTCATGTAGATTCTTTGATGAATCTTGAAGATTCCCTGGGAGGTAAAAATTCATTTTGTCAGAATGTAATCAAGTTTACAATGATTTTTCTCAGATTTCTATAGGGAATGCAATGGCGAGGTCAGATTTGCCTTTTGAGCAACGGATTTGCAGATTCCCAGCGAAGGAGAATCTTCGAGAATCTTGAAGAAGTCTTACAGATTCCTTGGACGCTTAAATTTCTTAAATATATAATGCAGCCAATTTTATACTCATTCTTCTCAGAATTTAGCAAGGATCTCAATGGCGAGATCAATTTTCTGATTTGAGTTGCAGATCTCTAGTCAACCCAGAGGAGGGAATCTTTGGAGAATCACAAGGGAATCTAAAAGATTCCTACAGGGCCAAATTTTGCCAGTGTCAAAATTCGACAATGGATAGTCGATTTTACACTTCTCGACGACACAAATTTAGTGGTGCACTCAGTTTTTGCAACTGAGCCTTCTATTTTTCTGCCATTTTTCAGATTGGAGTGACGGTGTCAGATTTCAGAGTGTGGACAGTCGATTCTATGCCATTCGACTCCATGATTTCGATGGTGTATTCAGATCTAGCAACTGAGTATTCTATCCTTCAACCAACATCAAAGTTTAGGTATATGATGTGTTGTTGTCATGTACTTCTTTGATCATTTGCTATGAGATGTACTGTGTTGTTTCGGTTCCTGCTTGATGTATGATGCAGAATCTGTGTCTATTTCATATGAGATGTATTCGTCATGGATTGTTATGTATGTTTTGATTGAGATCCCTTTGTTGCCATGATGGTGGGATACTCATGGTCACCATGGGTGTTTTGGTTGAGATCCCTTTGATGCCATGATGGTGGAATACTCATTGTCACCATGGGTGTTTTGGTTGAGATCCCTTTGATGCCATGATGGTGAGATCCTTTTGTTACCATGTATAAGATTATGTCGTGCTAATAGGAAGTCTATTGTGAGCGATAGTTCTTGTAGCAGAATGTTTCGTGGAGAGACTTTGCCTCTCATGTAGAGGGCACATGTCCTTGTATGATAAAAAACATAGTCCATGTACATCTTTACCATTTCTAGCACCCGGAGACATCCACACTAGACGAACTTCATTATCAGTGTCTCTTGTTTATGATTTGCTGATCGTCGTTATGTTTCCATTTGCTTAAGCATGCATATATGTTCATTTATGCTCTTATAAAATGCAATTCTAACTGCATCACGGAAGCAAAAGATCTTGGTTAAATTCAGAAGTTGAGTCAACTTGGATCAAGTTTGGTATCAGAGTGGTCTTCGCGTGGATGTGAATTGCAAGCGTGAACAATGGAACGTGCAGCAACGGAAGATAACAAAGAGATGTATGAGACCATGCTCAGAGTGTCCCAAAAGATGGACATAATGTATGAAGCTCTACAAGAAGAGACAGAGGAAAAGCAACGATTGCAGCTTCAGTTGCGAGCCACGGAAGAGACCCTGGAAGAAGTGAAGCACAACAACCAGAGTCTTCGAGAAGATAATGCTGAATTGAAGATGCTTCTACGAGAAGAGAAAGAGGAGAAACAGAGGTTGCTACGACAACTACAAGCTAAGGACGAGACCTTGGAAAAGCTACAGCGTGACGCTTGTGAGATAAAAAGTAATTCTCCGACTTCGTGTATGTTCCCTGATGATGATTTTGCTGCTTTTGAAAATCATACCACAGGTATTGGCTTCAAGCTACTGAAGAGAATGGGTTATGAAAGAAAAGGCTTGGGAATTAATGGCCAAGGCATTGTCAACCCCATGAAAGTAGAGGAATTACCCCGTCAGGCAAGACTTGGGTATGTTGGGAAGGAAGTTGAGGAATGTGCCAAGACAGTGAGCGAACACCAACAACAGATGATGAGAAGCCCTCCTCAGTTCTTTCCAACTCGACAATGGAGGTAAAAGATGTTGATTTCCCTCCAGTTTCATCTTCACATAGTATAATTTATGTTGGAAATGTGGAGATACCAATTACAGGGACAAACATGAGGCTCCTTACCAGAATGAGGTATAAGGAGGAAGAAGAACTTGGTGTTAATAGCCAAGGCATAAATCAGCCATTGGAGGTTGTGCAAAGACCTCGATTCAGAGGCTTGGGATACACCGAAGGAGAATGCTCAAAGGTGTCAAATGCTTCTGAGACATCATTGAAATCATCAAGGAAAGAGAATGATGGGAGCACCTCACCATCATCCCATGGCAATGCCCATTGTAGGGAAAGAGCTGAGGCAAGTTCTAATCGCCATAATTACACCAGAGACAACGAGGAAAGGTATAACAAGTCTCAATATTCGAATGTTCATTTCGATTACAATCATGTTGTTAATGGTGGACATAAATCATGGCATCGGAAAACATGTACTTTTTGTGGTTTACATAACCATGTATTTGATGAGTGCCGGAAAAGAATGGCAGCATGAAAGAGGATGAGGCGTGAAAGGCCTTCTCCACAACAGAGAGAAGCAGGTTAAGCAGATATGGAGGAAGAAGACTTATTGCAGTCATTGCGACATAGGTGGCCATCAAAGAGCCATGTGTTGGAGGCTCCATCAAGAGCAAGCGCCTTAAAGACAAAATGTCAGTGCATGAACTAGTTGAAAAATCGTTCGACAAGAAAAACCAACACAGGGGGATGACCCATTCACATCGATAAGTGAAAAATGGTTTCTGGATATGTTAGCTTGTAATGGTCGTGTTTTTGTGAATCATTTGTTGCAATTTAAAACGTAAAAGTGATGATGTGTTTTCCATTACTTGTTGCAGCGACAATGATGTCTGAACTTATTTTGTGTTGCATTTTAAACTATGAAAGTAATGGTGTTTTCCATCACTTGTTAAAGCAACAATAGTGTTTGGCCTTATTTTTGTAAATCATGTGTTGCACTGATGATGTGTTTTCCATCACTTGTTGAAGCAACAATGATATTTTGGCCTTGTTTTCATAGTTGGGGTATTATTTCCATTTTGAAGTAAACTTGACCATAGAGTGTGTGTTATAAACTCATGGCAAGTATGGGATGCTTGGGTTATTAGTTGGTCTTGTAAGTCAAGCATGTAATTTGCAGAATTGGACTACAGGTTGCAAGTGTCAGTTCATCGCTTATGGCTCCGAAGAACAAAGGTGAAGGAGAAGGAAGGGTGACTTATCAGACGCTTGTAAGTGCAAACAAGGTACAAAGAAGTTGAAGGTTATTTTCATGCTTTTGGAGGACCAAAAGCTTCTCAGTGGGAAGGATTGATCCAGGTGGCTCCAGACACATGCAGAGGTCCTGGAGGACTTAGAAAGGGTGAAAATCTAAAGTGGTCAGATTGCTACCAAACTAGCACCAGATCGAAGTGCTCGTCGTCTTGATTCCAATGGTGCAAACGACACTCAAATCCAAGCTTTTATGGTGGAGATAGAGCCAGTCAAAGTTGGGCAATGGGCCAGGTTTAAGTGTCCTACAAATTCATCGTCAACCGGCGTGGGAACTTAGCTCCTGAGAGCGGGGGAAATTGTTGCCTCTTTAATTTGTCTAATATCTCTTATATTAGACAAAATAAAAAATGACCCATTATATATATATATATATATATAATATATATATATATTTATATATGGTGGGGGGGGGGTGGCAGCCATGACTTCTGCAACCCCCGCGTGCCGCCCCCAAAACATTGATGAGCCTGCCACCCCACCCCCCAAACCATTGAGTCCGCCACCCCCTCCCCAAACCATGCATATATTAAAAATAAATTTTAATTTTTAAATGGGCCCACAAGTCGTGACCCCCGCCAGCCCCAACCGCCACACAATTATACAACCACATATTATTATAACACATTTAAAACAAATCGGGGTGGGTAGGCCACCTTCGGTGGACCCGGCTCACACCCAACCACCATACGCCCCCACTTAATGACATTGACCACATTAAATAATGGAGCTGACGGGGATTGAACCTGCCCGATGCACGTGGGTTGGCCCCATGTGACAGCACACTTAAACGTGCTCACCAAAACTGTTTCACGCCAATACAACGATTACAACCCACCCCGCTATGCAATACCGTGTACCATATATGTAACAACGGTTACCAAAAACTTCGTGCCAATTTTGTAATAGGAAAAACAAACGCCAAGTTTGGCATGGGCGGGATTTGATCCCCCGACCCCATGCGTTTCATCGCCAAATTTTACCATTGGCCCAACGACCTTTTCGTTGATATCTCCGCCCGAAAAAATTTAAAAACCTTCCTCACTCATTTGCACGGGGGAGAACGGAGGCGCTGAATGAAGGAACGGAACGGAATAGAGGTGTGACAATGCAGAGGGGTTTGCCCTGGGCATGGAAATGAAGGCGGATTCCTAGAATATTCTAGGGAATATTCTCACGTAGATTCTTTGAGGTATCTTTAAGATTCCCTGGGAGGTAAAAATTCATTTTATAAGAATGTAATCAAGTTTACAATCATTTTTCTCAGTTTTTTGTAGGGAATGCAATGGCGAGGTCGGATTCACCTTTTGAGCAGCGAATTTGCAGATTCCTAATAGAGGAGAATCTTTGAGAATCTTGAGGGAATCTTCCAGATTCCTTGGAGGTTGAAATTTCCCAAATCCATAATGCAACCAACTTTATACTCATTCTTCTCAGAATTTCGCAAAGAATTCAATGGCCAGATCAGTGTTCTGATTTGAGTTGCAGATCTCCAGTCAAACCAAAGGAGGGAATCTTTGGAGAATCGAGAGGGAATCTAAAAGATTCCTACAGGCCCAGATTTTGCCGGTGTCAGAATTCGACAAATGGATAGTCGATTTTACACTTCTCGACGACACAAATTTAGTGGTGCAGTCAATTTTTGTAGTTGAGCGTCCTATTTTTTGGCCATTTTTTAGATTGGAGTGACGGTGTCAAATTTCAGAGTGTGAACAATCGATTCTATGCCATTTGACTCCATGATTTCGATGGTGCATTCAGATCCAGCAACTGAGTAATCTATTCTTCAGCCAGCATCAGAGTTGAGGTATATGATGTGCTATTGTCATGTACTTCTTTGATCATTTGATGTGAGATGTACTATGTTGTTTCGATTCCTGCTTGATGTATGATGCAAAATCTATGTCTATTTCATATGAGATGTATTCATCATGGATTGTTATGTATGTTTTGATTGAGATCCCTTTGTTGCCATGATGGCGGGATACTCATTGTCACCATGGGTGTTTTGGTTGAGATCCGTTTGATGCCATGATGGCGGGATACTCATTGTCACCATGTATAAGATTATGTCACGCTGACAGGAGGTCTATTGTGAGCGATAGTTCTTGTAGCAGAACGTGTCGTGGAAAGGCTTTGCCACTCATGTAGAGCGCACATGTCCTTATATGACAGAAAACATAGTCCATGGACATCTTCACCATTTCCAGCACTGAATGAAGTGGCCAACACCATCTTGACATCGGACGCGGAGACGTAGTCCACACTGGACGAACTCCGTTATCAATGTCTCTTGTTTATGATTTTTTAATCGTCATTATTTTTCCATTTGCTTAAGCATGCATATATGTTCATTTATGCTCTTATAAAAGGAAATTCTAACTACATCACGAAAGCAAAAGACTTTGGTTAAATCTGGAAGTTGAGTCAACTCGGACCACATTTCCAGGCATTCCCATTTCGAAAACTTGTACACATTTCGTGCAACTTAGTCAACTATTTGCCGCCCGGTTCTTGGATCTCAGTAACAACTATTTTTTGAAGTTACTGCATTTCTTAAGTTTTGTACACTGCGAGTTATCTGGGGGAGTTTCTTAAACTCAATCAACTATTGTAGAAATTAACTATCCTTGCCCTTTTATTCAATGTTCCACCAAATTTCTGGGATGAGGAGGCAAGGAAGAAGGGATACGTGGGAGTGGCCTATGCAAAAGCTCCTTACCACTTTTTAGGAAACGTGGGGTGATGTCGGGGTCTTAAAAACTTATAAATATAAACTATATATCATTGAAATTTTAATATTTATAATGTAATTGTTTTATCATTATATAATATATATAATACAACACTTACATCATGAAGGATAAATGATAAATTGATGAATCATATAATTGAAACAAATTTAAAACAAAAAGAATGATATCATATAATCATACAGCATACATTGAAGTTACTAACAATGTACAATGAAAATAAAATTATAAATGTTTAAAGTTTTAAAGTTTAAACCATATCGATGTTCCAACTATGAACATTGAATACTGAATATTGAAATAAAACTATAGAAGTGAAGTCTGATACATCAAGAGTCAAGGCTCAAGTCTAATATATCATGATTCATATATCAAGATTCAAAATAAACTAAAGTCTACAACTAAAGTCTGAAACAGAAAAACAAATAAGTTAATAACATAAGAACATATCAAAAGATAAATGAGCATAATTACTCAAGGTAATGCCATGCTAGTCTCTCCATCCAGCGGCTGCATGAATAAATCAGGATCAACCATGTCACCATCTGAATCAAAATCACTTGCATTCTCAAACATGCTAAGTGGCACACCAACCAACCCCATTTGTGTCTCATCAAGTCTCTCCTCCATATAGCTGTGCATCATCCTGTGGATCAACATCCAATCGTGTTGCTGGTCCATTCAAATACTCTGGTGTCCTTAAAAAAATATTTGTTTCATTAAAAAACTTCAGAGTTTTGTGCAAGGAAAAGACCCCAGACGACCCCCTTTTGAGGATTCGACCCCGAAACTAGAGGAAATGACCCCTTCCGAGTTTCCTCTGTACCTTGTTTTTGGGAGTGTGGGGAAACGATCCCTAGTCATCCCCAAGTCCCCGGAGCGCAAGGGAGCTAGGAAACTCGACCCCGAGGTGGGGGGATGCGACCCCGTGGAACACTGCTTTTATTCAGTTCTTTCATACAAAAGTTTATGATGTAATCTTAGCACATACTACAAAGAAAAAGTAAATTGAAAGTCCAGACAACAGAATTATATTAGTTCTTATATGCATAATCAATTTGGGCGCTGAAGGTTATTTTTCATACTACTAATTGAGTTGTAGGTTGAATTAAAGCTACTCTTGGATAAGGACGAGAGCCCTCGAAGCAAGCAAAACGTAGCCTTTTGGAAGCTCAAGAATAAGTTTTCTTCATTCACATTTCCGAACAACTATAAATGGAACTTTTCTAGTATTTCTCTTTTGAAATTTTAGTTTTGCGAAAAGGTATGTTGTTTTTTCAGTTTTATCCCTCGTGGCAATTGTACTCTGAGCAAGCTTGTCCGTACAAACAATTTCTAGGCAGAAGTACATGGTAAAATTTTAGCTTTTATTAATTATACTGTTGATAGAATGTTTATCATGGCTAGATAGAACATACAATTTAGTTGATGTTGCAGTTCAATAACCTTTCAAGTATTTTGTTGCTTTTGCAGGTGATGAAAATCTAATGATGGAGATGCATGAAAAGGCCTTGAAAGCAGCTCTACCTGATGCAGCTTCTAAAATTGCAGAATCTGTTCTTTCACTTGTAAACGGTGGCATTAAAAGCAATTAGTTTTCTCTTGTGAGGACGACTCAAGTTCAAATCTCAGTGAGAGCGCTCAGGTAAAAGTTGCTTGGGAGATCGGGTTAAAATCTGAGCAACCTTGAGCCACAGTGCAGAGAAAGAGTAAATAAAAGGCTCTGTTTGTAGGCAAGCCCAAATGTTCCTTTTATAAGCAGACAATTATTTTTTCCTTCTTTAAATATGTATTTGATTAATATAGAGGTTCACGTTAAACCATGTTGATGATCTAAGGTGTTATGCTGGAGTTCTTGGTCACCCGATTGAGAGATATTGAAAATAGGTACGATGACAAGTTAACATGATACTCATGTATCACTTGAAGGCATCACTTGATTTTTTCCAACTATTCCATATAGCATTACGATATTCGAAACGAGGATGGTAATGAGCTAGTGTACTGATTTCTCAACTTCAACGGTATCGGATTTTAAAATAAAGCATTACAACTTGTGTCAAACTGAGTAATAAACGCTTCTGAACTACCAAAAACCTTGAAATTTAATAGGAAAAAGAAGCCTATGAGAGAAAATTTATATGCTGTATCTCCAATTCTCATAGACTAGGGGAATATTAAACACTCCCCTTTTGACATAAGGCCTAACGTAATAATTCAATTTATTTATGACTGGAGAACATGATTACTGCTAAAGTTGTTTGCAATTAAAATTATTTTCTTACTTATAGTTAATAGATCAAATTGTCTAGAAAATATATATTAAGTATCAAACATAATCGTAATGGACTTGTAAGACTCATTATGATGTAGCCAACCAGTACAATGCTGTTAATAAAAATTCATATCTGTTTATTCAATATTGATGAAAAATATGGTTATTCTGTTTCATTGTCCTAACATTATTTTTAAAATATTTCAGATTTTAACCAGTAAGGAACATCTTGAAAGTTATATTGCATGGCTATGTTCAGTGTTGGTATGAGAATGAAAGTAGATAAAATAAGGATGAATATATTTTGAATTAAAGGTAAAGTATATTGAGTTTTCGGTTTAAAAGAAACCATTACTATGCGAGTATAATGGACACAGGCTATATCACTGCATCGTCAAATCTGATTCTTGAGGTTTGAAATTTGACGAATTTCGTCTGTGGACAAATATGTTTGGTAAAGTTCGACATCAAATTAATTCATTTAGATTCAAAATTCAATTGAATTTGGCAATTAAATTTGTTGAAGTTCAAATTAAATTCATATTAAATTCGATTTTGAATTACATATTTCCTTGGAATCATTGTCATTCTCCCAAAATATATCGCATCATTTTGCACTAACAATTTCTTTTGAGGTGGTTGTTGAGTACAAACCAGGTGAATTATGACAGAGCAATATATATATATATATATATATTAAAAAGTTACAAGTTAAGATTGACTTATTTGCATATTCTTCATTTTTAATGAATTTACATACGTTGTATTTATATAGATTGAACTTCTACACAATCTCAATTTATTTAATTTAGGTTGTCATGTTACAATGTCTTCCCTTCAAAATGGTGCTATGGTTTAGTTTATCTGGCCCATTTTCCTTTAAATTCTTTTGGAGGTGAAATGCACTCATATGGACAAATATAAAGCAATTTCATTGACATGGAAAAATTTGCTAATACTATATAATCAATAAACATAAAATTT
The DNA here is from genome assembly GCA_000404065.3 of Pinus taeda. NCBI lineage: Eukaryota > Viridiplantae > Streptophyta > Pinopsida > Pinales > Pinaceae > Pinus > Pinus taeda. Next base: position 228,588 of record APFE030879243.1, read on the forward strand.
TCATTTTGGTATCGCTAAGGCTCTAATATAATACACTTTTCAAAGAATTAAATGTAAATAAATGTAACATAAAGCCAACTTGTTTAAAAGTTAAAACAGTACTTTCATAAAAATAACAGAGTTCAAACATTTACCCATATGAATATAGTGCAAGTGTGAATAAAAAATGTCATTACACAAAATGTTATCAGAAACTAAACATAGGACCCTAAGCTTGAGCATAAATAAAGAAATATTAAACTTTAGTAGTTAGGAGCCCAACATTGTGTATCGACCCATTATAATTGTTGGGTGCACCAATTTTGATTGGTATTGATTTGACAACAATAGGCACTTATATGTCATTGTCCAATTTAGGTGGCTTAGTAGTCTCCAACATAACAAGGGCCAAGGCCAATAATTTTTTGTTTTAATGATGGGGAAATAGGCTAGTTACTCCACAACTTGTGCATTAATTTGACCCCATGAATGGACTACTCTTCTCTCTAAGACTACCTAGAATGAGCTAATTGAGTTAGGGATGTGCTAGGTGGCTCTTTGTTTATGTTATAGGAGACAAGACCTCAAAAGTCAAGAAATTACTTCCAGTGGCCCATTTCCACCTAGATTTTCCATACCAATACAATAATTTGCAAGGAAAAACTTGCATAGATTAGTGAGTTATCAACCATGAGAAATCTTGAGAAGGATCTTTCTCAAGAAGTTGGCCACATAATGAAAACTTGACCTATCCTTGTGAAAACATGGCAAGGGAACAAAATAAAAAAATGCACTTGAGCATTTTCGCATGCCTACACCAAGGATGAGGATTCCAAATGCCAAAGTGAGTGAGTTTCTTATTTATTATTTTGTTACAATGGGGAAGGAGGTTAATTTTCCTCTTGCTGGCCTCTTTCTAACTATGTGGCTAGACCTATGGCATGACCTACCTCCCACTCTCTTAGGTTTCCTAAGATGAGACAACTAAGATGGGGACATGTCAGGTGGCTCTATACTTATGTTGCAAGGCCATCTCCACAAAATTCAAGCGATGGTTGCAAGTGGCCCATTTCCACTTGCATTTCTCATACCTATGCAATAATTTGTAAGGATGAACTCACATGGATTAGAGGGATACTAAACCACGAGAAATCTTGAGAAGGCTTCTCATTAAATAAAATCTCACCCATATTCCATTAGAAGAAGATGAATTTCACACCAAAAAGGTGATAAGTAGTGTCAAACTCTACAACCCACAAATTTTATCTCCTAGGCAATAAGCTCTCATCATGTTCCCTTTTTTGGTTTCACTTACGACATGGTCAGGGTGGACTTCTAGGGTTGGAGGTAGCTAGGTCACGGGAGTTGGTTTACTCCATCAACGGGCCCGAGGGCTTTTGGAGGGGTTTTGCGGAGTTTATTTGAGGTTCGATGGCATTTGCTTGGTATATACCATCATCCACACAGTTTGTTTTTCGTTTTGGTGCATTCCAACAACTTTCAAAAATCACAGTTATTAATGAGTTTGACTCAATTAATTACACTTAAGATGGCATTCCGAGTGGAATGCTTAATAGAACGTCGTAGTGTAATAGCTCGTTGGAACCGGAACAAGAACATTTACAGGATGAGATGGTTAGAAGGGAATTTTAGTGGCCTAAGGAGACATGGTGAACAATTTACCATTTCCCCGCATTAAAAAATATTTGAATTAAATTAAAAAGAGGGAAATGTGTTCAATGATTAAAATAATAATAAAATAGGAGGTTCTAGAGGGGTTCATCATATCTATAAAAAGAGGAGGAGGCCATTGGAGGACATCTTGGATTTGATCTTCTTCTTGTATGAGAGGTTTGAGAACCTAGTTCTCTATTTCATTTGTAGCCTCAGGACAGAAACCCTCAAGTGATTTAATGAGATTGGGTGAGAATCCATCTCCCCTTGGTGAATTCATCCAGAATTCACAAGAGAGCTTAGCAGTGGTAGTTCAGTTTAATTTTGGTGGAGGGCTCGTGCAACATTGGAACATATTCTTGAGGCCAGTGCTATCTCAGCTATCTCAGTGGTTTCAACATGTAAAACCCCAATTTATATATATTATAAATAAAGTTGAGATTATTTTTGCTCATTATTGTTATTTGTTGTTCTATGCTGCTAGATTTTACATGGTAATTTTCTGTTTATGAGTGGAAATTTTGTCTGAAGTATTTTTGAGTTAAATTTTGAGAAATCTCCAAAAATTTTGTGTTTGGAACATTATAGTGGTATCACAGTTGGTGCTCTGACTAGCCTGAGGGTTATTGCAGACAAGTTTGTGGGTTTATATTTGCCAAAATATTTAGAAGATTTCCTAGTGCTAAAGATTGGAATTTTGAAACAAAAAGGTCAAATTCATCTTGGGTCGAATTATTGGTAGCGTTTCAGTGTCCAAAGCTATTATTGGAGTTCGAATTTCCTTCTACATCGATAGGCCCAGAGCATTATTCAATAAGGTCGTGAAACCCTTATTACCATCGGCTGAGAGCATATTTAAGTTGGAGGCTGAGAGGATTTTCAATTGGAAGTTGAATCTTTGAGCGTGAGGGTCAATGATGGCTACATTCAGAACCCACTAGTGTTTGAGCGCAACTACAAAGCCATCCAGCCACCATTTTGGGCCAAAAAGTATAAGGTGGCAAATTTCTTTAAAATTTTATGAAGTCGTCGTAATTATAAGTGGGGCCATGGAATTTATTTTTCTTTAGGCAGACTCTTTGTTTTTGTGAAAACAAAGTTTAAAGGGGCCATCACATTATTAGAAGGGGCATATTTAATCAAATATCATTTTGAAATGAACATGGGGAGATTTATTTTTATGTAGGCCCAATTATTTGGTTTATTTTATTTTATTTTTATGAAGGCCCAAGTATTCTATAGTTTGGAACAAGGTAGCAAAAAATGGCAAAGGGTATGGGGAATACTAGTTTTAGTGAAAGAAAAAGAAGGTCGTCACATTTAGTTAAGTAAAGAATATGCAAATAAACAATATTTATGGTTGAAAATATTAGAGAATGAGAATCACATAAGAATTGCAGTGTGTTGTTTTGCCCCTCAAGTCTCAAAAACTTACAAAAATAAGGGGCTTGACAACAAGGATCCGTATGTAGCTTTAAAACAAGATATTGCCTTGTACCCTCAGTAGGGAGAAGTTCTTTTAGTGGGAGATTTCAATGCTAGAACAACAAATAATCAAGCTAGCATTCTTTGTTGCAAAGAGGATAACAATCATATTTGGCTCACTGAAGAGGAGAATTCCCAATAGCAATCATTTTGGAGAGGAGTTGCTTACATTGTGTGGGGCTTTCAACTTAATTATTTGCAATTGTCTAGATAGATGGAAAAGGTTTAGGAACTTCACTTGCAACACATACAATGGGGTAAGTGTCGTTGACTATGTGATATGTTCACAAAGCTTAATATAAAAGATAGACGAAGTTAGTTTTGGAGAGCATATTTGGGACTTAAAATCAAACCATAACCTAATTTATATAAGGTTATCACGGTTAGAGGAAAGGCATCATAGAAGGAAAACCCAATGCTCTCAACAATCACTATCAAGGGGCAAAATTATTCCAACACAAGAAAATTGCACTATCTTCAATACAATGTTAGATAGATTAATTCAGAAGTAGAAAATTGGTTTCAAACGCTTCAACAATCATGAGTTAACAAATATAATTCAAAGTGCACTTGAGAAGTGCAAAAGAGAAAAAAGTAGGAAATCAGAATCAAATTGTTTTCTTGTAAATGCTTGGTTTGATAAGGAATGCAAAATGGCAAGGAAAACCTTGAAAAACGCGGGAAAGGAGAAGATGAATGTAAATCTATATAAGCAGATACTAAAAAAGAAAAAAGATGAGTTCATGCAAATAAGGAGAGGAGTTAATATATTTAAGCAAGAATAATCCAAAGCTTTTCTGGCAGGAACTGCAACCAAGGAAGAAACAAATTGAAAATAATATTACAGCCAATCAATGGTTTGAATATGCAAGGAAACTCTATGAGAAAGAATCTAAGACAGAGTCCCCCCTAGGATCAACACAAATTCAAAGCTTTCACATTATAGGAGGTGGAGAATGGAATTAAGAAGCTAAAAACAAGAAAGGCAAAGGACTTGGTTAAACTTCAAGCAGAGTATCTAAAATGGGGTATGAATGCTCTTGCACCACACATCATGGAAATATTCAACAACGTCATTCAACAAGCATTCCCGAGAGGCTGGACAACTAGCGTAGCAATACCCCTTTTTAAAAGTGGAGACATTAATAATCCATCCAAATATAGAACAATTATGATCAATCATTTGTTTGTAAAGCTTTCCGGCAGCGTGGTAGAAGACAAAATTAGTAAGTGGGCAGAAGTAAAAGAAAAGAGGGCAAGAGGACAAGCGAGTTTTAGGCCGAAACATCCTACAGTGGATCATGGCATCACGTTGAGACACATTGTTGAAAAGGTTTGGGAGGACAAAGAAGAAGTATTTTGCTGCTTTGTTGACTTCACAAAAGCATTTGACACTGTCCCTAGGGATAAGTTGTGGCATAGAATGGAAGAACTTGAAATTCCTGTGCATTATAGAGCCACTGAGCCACTGTCCATAGACTTTATGAAGAAGTGAAAGTCAAAATTAGAACCTCGGCAGGTATTTCAAAAAGCTTTAGAAGTGACAATTGGAGTCAAGCAAGGTTTCCCTCTCTCTATACCATACTCTTTTTGGTCTATATATTGATAAATTGGAAGAGTGGCTAAATCTGCAAGGTGGATATGGTGTTCGGTTGGGGGAGTTTATGATAACACTTCTTTTATATGCTAATGATATTGTATTGATTTCTAAATCGGCCCATGGATTGCAAATGCACTTATATGCCCTTGAGAATTTTTGTAGAGTAGTGGGGATGCAAGTCAATACTAGCAAGACCACAATAATGATTTTTTCTAATAAAAGGAAGAAAAGCCAACATATTTTCTTCTTTGAAGACTACATTCTTGAAGAAGTAAATGAGTACAAGTACCTTGGGATTGATTTCAACAACAAACTCAATTGGGAGGACTGCAGAAATAAGAGAATTTTAGGAGGGTGGAAAGCATTATATGCTCTTCAAAATAGATGTAGAGTGGCAGCTAGCGAAGTTGCAGTATTTCTAGGCAACAAGTCTCTCCAATAGTATGTAGATAGGGCACGTAGCATGGTTTGCCCACTTATAGGGAGAGAGGGAGGGATTCCTAAACATATCTAGTTGATTGGTTGGGAAAATATGCATGAGTTGATCGTAGTGCAGCTTAGTGGACTTGTACCATACATAGGTGCACATGCATTTGATCCTTCCCACGGGATGAATTGGCAAGAGATCATGAGTCAGTGTCATGTTGGTGGCACGAAATTCTCAGTCTAGAGCATAGTGCAACAGGAGCCATGGAGCATTGATACTTGTTCTTGGTAGCATTGGGATCTAGGATGATTTTTTGATGACATGTTCAGTCAGAGATTGGTCTGGAATTCGAGCATTGAGGAGTTCATTCATGGTGAGTTGACACAAAGGCATAACATCACCCAGTGGTTTGTATGGGATCTAGGCATTGGGTCTCAGTTGCATTGGGCCACCATACTGGTCCACAGGTTTGGATTGCTTGAGGGAAAGCAATCTTGGGGCGGAAGGATTTGTCATGTTCCTTTTTCTGGTTTTCCTTATGGCATGGTTAGGGTGGACTTCCAGGGTTGGAGGCAGTTAGGTCACAGGTGCTGGTTTACTATATCAGCGGGCCCAAGGGCTTTTAGAGGGGTTTTGAGGAGTTTCTATAAGGTCTGATGGCATTTTCTTGGTATATACCATCATCCGCACAATTTTCTTTTCATTTTGGTGCATTCTGATAACTTTAAAAAATCATAGTTATTAATGGATTTGACTCAATTAATTACGCTTAAGGTGCCATTCTGAGATGAATACTTGACATAACACTTTAATGTAATAGCTCGTTGGAACCAGAATGAAAAGATATATAGGATGGGATGGTTAGAAGGGAGTTTTAGTGGTCTTAGGAGGCTTGGTGGCCAATTTACCATTTCCCCACATTTTTTTTTATTACAGTGGAATCGGAAACAGGGGCAGCCTCGCGATTCGCGTTACACAGGGTTGATTTTGACTGCTACCTCTATAACCACTGGGGGTTGCGCCCACCCCTCTATATAGCTCCAGGGTAAGTTTGAGGGATTTGAACTCGTGACCTTCAGTATGGAGCCCGCCTTTCTAACAAACTTCACCGCATTGTGATTACCAACTCGCCTACCCCCGTGGGACTTACCATTTCCCCACATTAAAAAGATATTTTATTTGAATTAAAAAGAGAGAAATGTGCTCAATGATTAAAATAATAAAATATAGGAGGTTCTAGAGGGGTAAAAAGAGGATGAGGTCATTAAAGGACATCTTGGATTTGATCTTCTTCTTGTATGAGAGGTTTGAGAACTTGGTTCTCTACTTCATTTGTAGCCCTAAGACGGAAATCCTCGAGTGATTTAGTGAGATTGGGCAAGTACCCATCTCTCTTGGTGAACTTATCCAGAATTCAAAGGAGAGCTTAACAATGGTAGTTCAGTTCAGTTTTGGTCGAGGGCTCATGCAACATTGGAACAGATTCTTGAGGATAATTCTATCTCAGCTATCTCAATTGTTTCAGCATGTTAAAACCCTATTTTATATATATATATATATATATATATATATATATATGAAGTTGAAATTATTTTTGCTCATTATTTTTATTTGTAGTTCTATGTTGTTAGATTTTACATGGAAATTTTATGTTTATGAGTGTAAAGTTTATCTGAAGTATTTTTGAGTTAAATTTCGAGTAATCTCCAAATTTTTTGTATTTGGAACATTATAACTCTTTAGGAAATGGTAGCAAGTAGAATATGACCACAAAATGGATCAACATACCCCTAATCAATCTTCACAAGGGAAACAAACCATATAATGCACTCAAGTGTTTCAATAAAAATATGGTCACATAAGGACAAGGGTTTTGCATACCCAAGTGACTTTGAAAATTCATTTTCTTGGGTTCCAATACTACCTTCTACAAGTGACACACCATCAACAACCAAGTTCTCTGCTTGGTCTTGAACCTTCATAACTTATTTAAGAAGCCATCAAAGACGAAGTTGTGTACAAATGTAATGTCCTCATTTTTAGTGTCCCTTATGATGCAATTAGGATGGACTTCTAGGGTTAGTGGCAGTCAGTTTATAGGAGGGAGATTGCATCATCAGAGGGTTAGGAGGGTTTTGGAGGAGTTTTATGGTGCCTGATGGAGTTTGCTTGTTGCATTTCAATATTAGGGGAAGTTACGCACAATTTTTTCTTGGTTCCATTGCATTATGATGAATCCTGTAAAACAAGATTATTATCAACATAATTTAATTAAAAACGCTAAAGGTATTTTCTGGAGGGGATTATTTGGAGAAACACCTTAGTGTAATAACTCATTGGAACCAGAATAAAGAGATCTACAAAATGGGATGGTGAGAAGTGATTTCCAATGGTCAGAGAAAGGATGTTGGCCAATTAATCATTTCCTAAGATTAAAAGTGACTTTAATTAGTTACTTAATTAAATAAAAATGAGAAATATGTCTAATTAGGGAAAAAGGTCTAAGGAGGAAAAATGACTTAAATCAAATAAATAAATATCTCTTAAATAAAGTAAAGGGAAGAATCTTCTAGTATGAAAATAAAATAATAAAATAAAGTGCTTCTAGAAGGTTGGAGAGAGATCCATTAGATCTTAAAAAAGAGGGGAAGCAAATCATTTGGGACATCTTGGATTTGAGTATTTTCTATTGGAGAGTTTTGATAACGTGGTTCTCAGCTTTCAAAAAGCCCTCAGACGAAAACCCTTAGTTTTCCTTTGTGAATTAGACAAAAACCCAATCCATTGTTGAGGAGATTTCATTTAGAAATCTCAGGGAACTTCAACGACTTTAGCTAGAGATGAAATCTAGAAAAAATCTAAGGATTGGAGTGGGGACCATCTTGATCTTCAATTAGGGGCTTTATTTCCAGTCATTTGAATTCATCCATTTGTTGTTATTGTAACTAGTTCTCATCACCTTATTGCATATTAATGAAATAAGGTTGAAATTCATTGCATGTGTCTTTTTGTCTATTTTGATTTGAAGTTCTTATATTGAAGTTTATTTGTTTTGTTGTTAAATTCTTGATTTAATTGTGTAATTCAATAAAAAAGAAATCGGCTTAATTAATTTGTAAATGAAATCCTAAGAAATTTGTCAAAATTCATAAATGGGATATTAGAGTGGTATCAGAGCTGGTTTTCCTACCAGCCTGAGGGTTTTTAATTGCAAGACAATTTGGAGCCAAGTCTACAAGTTATTTCTTTTTGAAGATAATTGTAGCAGTTGAGTACCAAGGACTCTTGTTGAAACTGTAACTAGTTTCGGTCTTCATAATTGTTGTTGTACTCATTTCAATATGTATCCTATGTAACAAATAAAAAAAGAAAATAAAAATTTATTATTATTAAAGCATGGTTTCCATGCTCTTTATTGATGGTCTTCTAGGTAAAAGCATGTTCTTCATGCTTTTAGGGTTTGTTAGGTCTTAGGATTTATTGACATGAGCCGAAGGAGTCAACATCATGCTTATAAGACCTTTCTGGGCAAAATGTATCTATAAAAAATAACTATTTTTTAGTCTAGAAAATCTTGGAATCTCCTAAAGTACAAGTCGGCCTAAAGGAGGGAATTTGACCCCTTGTGAAGGTTATATAAAGGAGTAATTCAACTTCATTTAGCACTCATTCAAACAAAGAAAAATTTGAACATCACATCTAAAGTTTCTAGTGAAGGTACATAACAGGCCGAAGGTAAAGAACTAAGCCAAAGGCACAAAACTGAGTCAAATGTGCAGAACTAAACCAAAGGTGCAGAATAGGTCAGAGGTACAAAACTGAGCTGAAGGTGTAGATCAGGCCAAAGGTATAGAACTAAGATAATAGTTCAAATGTGCAGAACATGTCGAAGGTGCAGAACTGAGGTAACAGATTGAAGGGTTAGTAGATGTGTGAGTTGCAGAGTTGAGGCTCGCAGGGTGAAGTTGCAAATTGTAGTTATTTGGTGTAGGTTCAAGGAAGGATTTGTTGGAAGGGCTAAATTGGTACTTAGAGAAAGACTTGGTCTAAGGTTTGGTTTTTGCATCTCATTTGAAGTAGATTCTAAAAAGAGAAGAGTTTTTCCGGGTTTCCCTTTGGAGAGGTTTTGCCCTGGCTGAAAGCCTAATGTTTTGTTCCTGATATTTGTTTGATGAAAAAATTTAATTAAAGAACACAAAAAAAGACCAATAAAGTTCACGAACAAATATATATATATATATATATATATATATAGCAACCGACTATGTTATATATATATATATATATATATAGATAAACATAGTCGGTTGCTATTTATATTTCAAAAAAGATTGGGACACTGAGCTCCTGAGATACAAAATTTTTAGGCCCGTAGGCGATGCTAGGAGATGATTAGAAAGATAATTTTCTCTTTTGCTTATGTCATTTCTGACTTGTGGAAAACAAGAGCAAGTGAAAATTCTAACAAACTGAGACAATAGTAAGAAATATTTGCAATACATCTTAATCTATGCTAATATGATTGATCTGGTGTGCTGTTAATTCCTCTGGCTTGTTGTTGGCTTCATCATTCTTGAAACTTGAAGAACTGGTGTTGGGCGCATTTCATTTCTCCATCATGTTTTTAAGGATATCAATTGATTCCTAAGCAGGGCTGCATCTGTTGGCCATATCATTAAACTGTTCCTGGAGCGAGGAGACTCTATGAAGGAAGAGGTTGATGTCTGCTTCGTATTTCTCACTAGTCATTCTGGCATGGGAATTAATTTTAGAGTCCAGGATTTTTTGATGCACGCGTATTTGCTCCAATTCTGCTTGAAGGTCTGCACAGTGCAGGCAGTCTTCGTACCTTGCCATTTCTTGGATGCTAAACATTGTCTTGCTATTCTGGTTGAAGTGAGAGGGACCTGTTGTATGTGAGGTAATATGCCTTGCCACTGAAAACATAGATGGATAGAGACTGAGAAAGCCATGAAGATCAGAACAGGAGAAGGAGCATCCCTTCGGGGTCGAGGAAAGGGATCATAAAGAGCTTACGCCATAGAGGAGGGGGGAGGAAGGAGCGAAGGACAAATAGCGAAGGGGAATGAAAGCAAGGGTGGAATGGGAAGCAGCAGTGTGCTAGGGGGAAAGCAGAGAACCCAACCAAGCTGGGGATCGAGGAACAAATGCAAAGGGACATAGAGGGGACCATAGCAACTATGCGCTGGAGTGAAGGAGGGAAATCGAATTTAAAGAGAGAGGACCACTGGAGGGGAGGGGCAAAATCACGAGGGAGAGGAGGAAGGAGTCACGGGAGTGAGGGGATCGACTCAAGTGAGAGAGCACGGGATGGGTGACGGGACAAAAGGGAGGTGAGAAGATCACGAACAGAGATTTCGCAGTGGTGGAATGATGCTGAATCCTGTCAGAATATCCCTTGAAAATGCTGCAAAGATTTGGATCAATTGTGCTGCCACAGATCATGTAGAGAAATTTGGTCAAGGGAGGTGATGTTGGGACTCTAAATTGTTGCAGAGAAGATTGCCTTTGGATCTGCAGCATGCTCTGCTGGCACAACTGTCAGCTTCTTTGTTGAGAGAGCGGAGCACATGGTAAAATCGAAGATCCATATTTTGACGGTTTAGTGCTTAACACCTGTTTATTGTTTGTTGAAGGAAGATATTGGATGCCTTTCGATTGCTAACCATGAGACTGATGATGGTGGCTAAGTCACCAAATATCATCGCTTTACTAATTCCAAATTTTTTAAGTTTATTTAGTCCTTGGTAGAGAGCAAGAGCTTCTGCCCTGTTGTTGGATAATGAACCCAGTCCCCACTCAAATGTGGCTATGATGTTACCACTGGGATTATAAATAACTCTACATGCACCTGTTGTTCCAGGGTTGGATTTAGAGGCTCCATCGAAGAAGAGGTAGTGGGAATTATTGTTTCGGAGCCATCTTGAGAATTCTTCTTCTTTGATTCTTATTTTCCAACTGTGTTTGGGGGTGTTGGACTGGATGTTGGCATTGTTTTCTATCTAATTGCTCCTGCTTTTATCTATCAAATAGCCAATAAAATCTCTTTCTTCGACACAGAGGCCGGCAACATCAATTTTCTTCATGTTTTTAGCAGAGATGGTTTCTAACGTTAAACTTTTTGCCTTGCTGTAGAGTTGCCTTGTGATGGTTTCCTTATCTTTGAAGATCTTGCAGTTCCTTGCAAGCCAAATTTTCCACAGAAGGGCATAAGGGAGAGCATCCCAAACCCTTTTAGCTATATTTTTCTTCTTATGCTGCCAAGGGTAACTCTTCTTCCAGAGACTCAGAACCTCGCCAATGGAATTATGGGGGTTCCATGGGAGATGGTCTTCAGGGGAAATTCCTCTCCAACAAGAAATTGCAAAGGGACATGTGATGAAAAGATGCTGGATGGTTTATTCTGCTTCTTGACAGTTTGGGCATCGAGAAGGCCCAACTATAACCCTCTTTTGCAAATTATCAGTGGTGAGGATTCTCCCTTTCAAAAAGGTCTAGATGAAGAATTTGATTTTGGGGATGGCCTCAGACTTCCAAACAATTTTCCAGTGTGTCCAAGTAGGTGTAAGATAGTCTCTATTGCACAAATATTGGTGGCCAGCTTGAATTGTATAACTAGAACCTGTGGGATCCCATCGGAAACTGTCAATGCTGTTTTTTACTATAGGGGCAATGCTGTGGAGATGAGTCTGAAGATTGTCGAAGCTCTCCTTGAGATCGTTGGGAATGGGAGGGAAATTCCATCCCTTCCAAATCTGCAAGTTAATGTCCCATTGCGAAATTTTGTCCAAAAAGTGTAATCCTTTGTTGTGTAGAAAGAGAAGGATTTGATCCGTACCTGGTTGACTGCTGACAGACTGATTCCCCATAATCTTGTCTACTCCGATTTTAACACTGTTGCCACCCTTGGGCACTTTGGAGGTGTTTTGAGCCAAAAAGGGGATTACTTTTTTGCATAGTTTCCAAACTTTTGAATTGTTTCTAGCAAGTATTTCGTAGTCCAAAAGCTGATGTCTTGGATTGCTAAGGTACTTGGCTTCTAGCACTCTTTTCCACCATGCCAGTTGTTCACCAATTAGTCTCCACACAATCTTGCCTCCAAAAGCCAAGTTTGACAGTTTAGGAGATCTAGTTCCGAGTCCTCCACAGTCCTGACCTTGGATTACTTGCTTCCAGCTAACAAGATTGAACTTCTTTTTTTCATTTTTCCCCCCTTGCCAGAGAAAATGGCAGACTATGCTTTCCATTTTGTTATGGAAGGTGGCTGGAGCCTGCATTAGAGTGAATTGGTAAAGCGGAAGAGATGAGAGACCTGATTTGAGGAGGACAAGGCAACCTGCCGAATTAAGCCATGTAGATCCCCACTGCTACACTTTTCTTTTCATTTTATCAATAATTGTATCCCAGATTTCAACGTTTACGGTCCCAATGCTCACAGGCATTCCCAGGTAATTGAAGTATTCCCAATTTAGCTTGCAAGGAACCCCAAAAATGTTAGCTATATTATGGAGAGTTTGGGTTGAAGCATGCCAACCATAGATGCAACTTTTTAGATGGTTGATCATGCCTCCTGAATAGCCCATATATTTGTCCAGAAGAGCTTTGAAACGTCAGGATATTGTGATAGATGCCCCTCCTATTAGCAAGGTGTCATTAGTGAATTGGGAATGATTTATGCTTTTAACTCCATTTTCATGCTTTATGCCATTAATGAGGCCATCTTGTCTCTTGTAATCTAGGGCACTGCTAAAAGATTCAACCATCAAGATAAACAGGTAAGGGGAGAGAGGGTAGCCTTGTCTCAACCCTCTCGAAGATTGAAAGGGAGGTCCAGGCCTACCATTAACAAGGGGGGATATCCAAGGCCCCAAGATACATGCTTTGATGAGATCAAGAAAGGGCGCAACAAAGCCCTTTTTTGGAGAACAACAATTAGAAAGGAATGCCTTACCCTATCGAAGGCGTTGGCCAAATCCAGCTTGAGGATGAATCCTTTTTCTTTCCTGGAATGGATGGAATGAATTGCTTCTTGAACAAGGAAAATTGAATCAGAGATTTGCTTGTTGGCCAGAAACCCACCTTGGTTTTCAGAGATGATCGAAGGAAGAAGAGGTTTGAGACGAGTAGCTAAAATTCTGGTGAAGATTTTGTAAGAGGAGTTGCAAAGAGAAATAGGCTGGAAACGAGAGAAGGTGGAGGGTCAATTCTCTTTGGGGATGAGGGCTAGGTGGGTGGAGTTGGTATAGCCTCCAATTTTCCTTTTGCGTTGAATCCATTTCATCATTTTGATGAGATATTTTTTAATAGTTCCCCAGTGAGGTCTATAGAAACAAATGGGAAGCCATCCGGACCAGGAGCTTTGTTTGGTTGGAGAGCCCAGATGGCTCCTCTTATTTCTTCTTCTTTTTCTATCTCCTTCCTCAAATTGTCATTGATTTCAGCGCTAATCCCACTAGGCAGATATTGCAGTAGGTTTGCGTAATCTTCTTCTTCTCCAGTTTCTGTTAAGAGTTCTCTGTAATGATCTGAAGCAGCTTGCTTGATAGCACCTTGGCTGGGTTGTTGATTTCCTTCACTATCTATGATAGAGTTAATGCTATTCCTAATTTTCTGCACTGTAGTTTTCTTATGGAAAAAAGCCGAATTTTTGTCTCCACCTTTCGGCCATAGCTGCCTAGACTTGATTCTCCATTTCCGTTCTTCTTCTCTATTGATGCGATAAAGCTGGCCATAGAGTTTGTCTTCGTGATCTTTATCTTCCTGCTGAAATCTGCGCTTCTCAATTGTGCTATGTAGATTCTCTAAATTGGCTTTGGTCTCTCTTTTTTTTCTCCAGCTCCGTGTAGCAATTTTTTGCCTAGTCTTTTAGAGCGTATTTGACTCTTTTAATTTTGCTTTCCCAAATGTATCCTGACGATCCTTCTATGTGTTGATGCCAAGTGCGTTGGATAAGTTCTTTGGTTGTTGTGTTTTCATTCCACAACGGATTGTATTTGAAGGGGAGAGGCCCCAATGGGCAGTGGGTTTCAAGGACCAGAGAAGTTGGGTAGTGATCTGAAGCTGTGAAAGGATGAATGAAGGCATCGGCAGCTGAGTAGGTGGAAAGGAGACTTACATTCACATGGATTCTGTCCAGTGTTTCTATGATGTTATTTTTCCCTAGCCTGCGATTGTTCCAGGTGAATTTGTAGTTTTTAGGGACTACATCAACAAGGTCGCAGTCCTGCATGATAGCCTCCAACTGGTTTCTGTAGGGGTCTAAGGAGAAACAACCTCCTTGTTTCTCATTGGAGTGCAAAATGAGATTTAAGTCTCCCCCCAGAATAATGTTACTATTTTCTTCTTCAGCTATATTTTCGCTGAGGGAGCCCCAACATTGTTCTTTATCTCTGTAATGGTTAGGTGCATATACATTATAAATGACTATCCTTTGGTTATTTGTAGTACTCTCCAGAGCAGTCTTTATCCAGTGTTGATTGATTGTTTCTGCTGTAATACTCCAAGTATTTTGGTTTCAAAGCGTTGCAATCCCCCCAGAGGCTCCTCTTGATTCACAAACACAGCCTTTGTACTGTTTATGTTGTGCAATGATTTTTTTCATTTCTTGCTACCCCTGTTTTGTTTCTTCAACTAATACAACTTTTGGTTTCTCTTGGCTTATTAAATCTTTTAAGGCAGTTATTTTGAAGGGGTGCCCTAGTCCCCTACTATTCCAGGAGAGAACTTTTATCACTTCAAGTGGGGGTTGCGGAGAGTTGCTCGCCCTCCCTGCTCCTTATTTACTGAATCTTTGTCAATTTGTCCCAAAATGTAGGACTCTATGGGATTATGGATGCCCATGGCTATATCTTTCTGGGCATTTTCATCTCTTTGCTACTTAGCAGATTTCCTTCCTGACCCGTTTTTCCTCTGATTGTCTAAAGTTGCGCCATGCTCCTTTGAGTTACTTCTGGTGATTCTGGCTGAGGATGGATCAGGAGGGAGGGTGGAGGAGATAATCAGAGGGAGAGGATATTTTGAGGCATCAGATTGGGCTACATGGGTGGGATTATCTTCTGGGGGAGTGAGGATATGGAAAGGGTTGGAGGATGAAGAAGGAGGTTGGGGGTTGGTTGGTCCAGCGGGTTTAGAGCGGAGTTAGAGAGGGACGAGGTGGATGGGATGGGTGGAATACGAGCAGAAGGTCCAGCTTCTAACCTTGGCTTGGGGTTGGGGGCTGCTTGCTTTTTCTTAACTGTTTCCCATTGCTCCTCTTATGAAGTATTTTCTACATCTATTAATTTAGTACAATGTTTGGCAAAATGGCCATATTCATGACATACCTTGCACTTGAATGGGATCTGTTCGTAGTCTAATTGCTGGATGTGGGTCCAATAATCCATCTTGAGCTTGATGGCCTCTGGAAGTCCTTTGCCTAGATCAACTTCTACGCAGATGCGGGCACAAGCTTACATGTTGTCTTTAGGTTCACTGCGATCAATGTATCTTCCTATAGCGTTCCCAATAGTTCGAACTGATTCATCTCCCCAAGAGTGAAGAAGAAGATGAGGAAGCCGAACCCAGACAGAAACAACACTCGGTATGTCCAACTCAGGATCAAAGTCCGTAGTCCATTTGTTGAGGTATAAACCTCTTGAATCCATGAAATAGGGCCCATTCCTGAATATCAAGTCTTTATCTTCTTTTGTTTCAAAATGAAAGGTAAAATACCCTTTTCTACAGAATCGTATGGAGATTTTGCCTTGTGTTTTATCAGACCAATTCCTTTCCACCCATCTTTGCACTGTTTTTGGTGATGGTCAGAGTCCAGTAAATTGCTCGATGAGACCTCATTCTACTACAACAAGGGTGGCCATGCGAGGTAGAGTTGGGGGCAAATTAACTTCCTGCAAAACATCGAGCTTTTCCACGAACTTGGAGATCGCTGGGCGAGGCCTCTGAGGTGGTAAGGATCTAACCGGAGCTGCGAAGGCTTGTTGATCGTTAGCCGCCTCCGGTGGAGCCTCCGGAGGGGGGCCATATAGGGAGCCGAGGGCCGAGGCCCATTTGAGGATTGACCTAGCAGCAGGAACGCTCGAGCATTCGTAGAAAAATGCTTCAATAAGTTCAAAGTTCACAAACAAATATTAAGGATAGTGAAAATAAGAATTACAAGTTGCCACTTTACATTTTCGGACAAGGCCAAGTTTAAATTATTGTGGTGCCAAGTTTCTTTACGTGTCTATAATACGAAAGATCTGAAATCCATTCATTTTGCAGATCAAATTCACGGCCAAATTCAAGCTAATTACTGGAGTCAAATTCATAAAACAGGGGATTTAAACCTACACTGCAAATTTAGGGAAAGGATTAAACCTACACTTCAATTTAGAGGAAATTATCGACTACAACATGTTGGCACCTGTGGAGCTGGAGCAGTTGGATCTACCCACATAAAAAGAAAGAAACTTATACCAAAAGAGTGTGCGATGTCCCTCTCGAATAGATCAAGTGCATGATTTGCATGGTTTTAAACGTGAAGGGTTACATGGTGGCTATCCATAGAAAATTTGATAGCTCTGACCTCGTGAGAATCCCTCCTACAACTTGGCCATGTCCCGTCAACTTGGCAGAATTTAAATCCCGTACGTGGATCGAGTGTGGTCGGGCGCAATGGTTAGATGAGATATAACCTGTAACATACATTTCGATCTGCATAAGATCAATTGTGCAGGAGTATTGGATCATGGTACTCTGTGTAGGAGTGTGTCAAGGCCACATCTACCAAGAGCGGGGTCGCCTTATCACGAATCAGAAGTCATGCAGTACCCAATTGACTACAACAAATCTCGTTTCCCCACACATAATGAGTAGGAGAGGAAGAATGGATCAACAAATCGCCAAAGTCAAGAGACGTTTTCATTCTGAGGGCCTATTGTTGTAGCAACTAATCATTTCGAAGCAAATCTAAGAAGGTTGGAAGTGGGTGCGATTTGGTTTTGCGGAAAGATTATTGCCATAAGCAGAGTACATGGAGTAATATATGTTGGAGTGATACCAGTTCGCTAATTTGTTTTTGATGTTGTGATCAGGCGCTAGTGCCTGTAGGTGTGTTGATGCAAGGGTTATCATTACAGTGTGTATGGCAGATACCAGAGGAGCCTGATTAATCTTCAAATTTCCAAGGAGCAGTCCCCAGGTTCATGTATACTTCTCCATTAAAAAAAATCAACAAAATTTCTAATTCTATCCTTGGAACAATCCTCATCAGTATTTAGAATTATGTCCTCAAATTGCTCGAAGAAAAGCTTGTCCTCAAATTATTTTAAGAAATTTGTCAATTAGATTACAACAGTGCATTGAAATATTTGACATAAGCCTTGTATTTGTATGTTGTAGCATTGTTGTGAGGATACTGAATTGTATCACATATGAAGCCTTGTAAGCCTGTGAATATTGTATGGCTGCAATATTGATATGGCTGAGTGTGATCCAACGTAATGATACATCTATAGCCATGTATTAGTATGATGAGCAAGGTGAGAGGATAGCGAGTCTACATGAGGTTTTTAAACCTCTAGGTAATTGCTCAATGTAAGTTGTAAGGGCTGAGTATGTCTTGATATGAGAGGTCTATGTTTTGAGTCAGTTGGCCATGTAATCAAAATTTATTGTTTTGTATTATTGTGTTGTTGAGTTGATAAGTCAGAGTGTGTGTTGGCTGAGTGGAGTGTAAGATGTTTTTGGGTCAAGTATTACTGACTTGATTGTGGTTGAGAGTCAAGAATCTGATTTTGTATAGCATTATGTTATAGCTTTGTATATGTTGTTGCTAAATAATGAAAATATAGGTATTGAAAAGACCCTAGAAGACCTCAGAAATGTCTTTAATAACTTTGAAAGAAGATGGAATCAGCAACAGTTTAAGACATCACTTGCACTTGGGTTTTTGGGCTACAATGCTTCTTTGGGCCAAAGAACAAAACAGAACAGCAAACCCTTCTCAAAAGGAGTCCATCCTATTCTACAGTTGGAGTAGGTGAGAGATCTGCAAAAATAAAGGGAGGTAGGAAATTGGCCTTTCGCACTTGGGTCATATTTGAAAAACATGAAGGTGACCGAGAAAATATTCCTTAATCTAGAGAAATTAGACTCCCATCTTTCCAATGTGGACCAATCAAAATTGAGGATTTTAAATTGGGCCCTAAAACATTTTATTCTTGCCTTGATACAACCCAAGATTCTAGAGCACCCTTATGAAGAGGTAGAACTTACGGTTGCTTCCTGTCTTAGTGAGATGATAAGAATTGTTGGAATTTCTAAGTTTAACCTATTAGAAATTATTCCTGTACTATCTGGTTTATTTCTTCCTACTTGTTTAATTACTTAACAAGTTATTTACCATGTAAATACTAAAAACAAACACAAGTATAGTATCAACATCTACAAATCATCAATTGAAAGAAAACAAGCACACAAGTGACACCATTATTTTTGGACCAATGTCCCCGAAAAAACCTAATGCGGGAAAGTCGTTGCAGCTATTCAAAGGGTTGTATTATTATGCAGTTTTCAGAATACAACTAGGGTGCCATAAATGGCTCACCCAACAGAGAATGCCCTTGGCGATAGTACCTCTCCTCGGAGACAGATATTCCAACTGATTAATCACCAGATGAACAATCCCACAACAAAAATTGCATCTTCCACTGTTGTGCTTCACTTTGATATGGATTGCATCACCCTTCTCGACTCTCCAGCTCTCAGTCTGCCCCACGAAAATCTTCCCAGCGCTACCTCTTGGGCCTTGCGTCAGCTCTGCTAGCCTCTACGCAGCTATTGAAGCCTCTGTGTCAAACCTTAGACTCTCTGCGTCACCCACATTGGCCTCTCTTGGCTCTATGCAGCTCCCAACTGCCTCTGCGTAGCCTCCAACTGCCTCTGCATCAACTTCTCTCGGTTATGCATTGTTTCTCTGGTACCAACTCTACCTATTTGCTATGTATTCACTACCCCTCGCTGCTGAGCACTGATTCTATCTCTCTTAGCAAACCATGCTCTAGAGAATAGAATGACTAATCACTCTCGTGTGTTCTCCAACTGACCCTCAAGCCTCCTCTTATACTTTTCTTGTTGGTCCTTCAATGGCCGAGATTACATCTCAAATCAACAGCTAAGATTAGATTTGGCTTGATCCATAACTTTTGGAACTTTCTAACCCAATTTTATATTAATACCCATTAATATTTTATTTTTCTTAAGTTTATACTTAGGAACTCCATTAAAAATATTAATTATTTTAATATCTCCCAAATCGGTTAAAATCTGCCCAAACCATTTCCGGGTCTTGGAGATCTCATGTGCTTTAGTCTCTC
This sequence comes from Pinus taeda, assembly GCA_000404065.3. Lineage (NCBI taxonomy): Eukaryota > Viridiplantae > Streptophyta > Pinopsida > Pinales > Pinaceae > Pinus > Pinus taeda. The sequence goes on from APFE030879243.1 coordinate 248,128, forward strand.
TTCTAATTTTCATGGCTAGAGCACATTCGATGCTACCCCAAATCAACAAGAATAACTTCACATTTTCCTCCTTATGATGACGACATCATGAGGGAAGTATTTCATCTCATAGTAGGAAGCTTCCAAGAGCTGCAAGACATTGTGGGCCCTACCTTTCGGAAAAGGCTCAAGATTTTAGAGATCATGGCCGATATTATGGATGACTAGGATGCCATTCACAAGCCACTATAGTCCAAGTTGTTGGTTGTTTGGAGGAAGGAACAAGTAGTCTCACCTATTGCTTATGAACTAGCAGGAAGTTTGGCTGAGCAGAACATGAGTTTGTTCAAATGGAAAATAACCAAGGAGGAGATAAGGAGGATGTGAGTTTGTGAATTTGACAACTTGGGTGACAAAGATGCAAAGGTTCAAACATGTAGCAAGAATGAATTGAAGAGGAAAATATTTAGTTTAGCTATAAGGGGCCTTGGAGGTCTAATCACTCATGCTTAGGTAAAATGGAGGAGATGGCAGGGGTAGAGCAAGAGAAGATTCTTTCTGACCATTCTGATGAGGACTCTTCTACTATAGTTGAGTCCATTGATTTTGACAAAGACACCTTTGCAAAGCATGAGCAACTATGTATAGATGTTGATAATAGTCCAGCTATGCACCCTGAAGATGATGAGTGACAGATTGATTCCATGTGTGAAGAAGGAATTCAAAGAGAAGATATTTAGGGAGACTTGAGGGATGAGCCACCAGTGATGATCTAGCATGAAGAGCTCGCAGAGGTGCATGAATATGAGGAATATGACACGCATGATGAGACATCTCAAGAGAGCAATTTGTAAGCTCAATTTGGAGTAGTGGTCGAGGGAGATGAGCACCAATCTTTGGTCCCACCCCTTGACATGGTACAAATATATACAAAGTCAACTAGCAGGGTTGTAGTACTTCCAGATGTTAGCCACTAGGAGAAGATGGAGCATTTCAGGACAAATCTTGTGTCGATGAAGAAGCAGACCCAGCCACTCTGAGGCATTATCTTGCAGTAGATCAACAAACCTTAAGAGCTTAGAGTGGTGTGTGCCAAGTCAGCAACCAAGTTGTCTAGCATTAGGGAACAACTATTGTCCGTATATGAAGAACCAGAGGAGCATATTCGAGAGTCTCAACACAACCTTCTTTAGAATTAATAGACAGGGCTTGCGACGTTGTTTGCCTACTCCTGTGCATTGGAAAGAGAGTGGCAGAGTTTCGTAGATGGATATTGTTGGTTGACCAAGCAAAGAAACATGAGTTGACCATGGAGCAACATTGGAATAGTGGACTTGTTCCATTTGTAGGTGTTCATACATTCGATCCTTCCCATGGGATGGATTGGTGAGATATTATGAGTTAGTATCTTATTGATGGGCCATTATTGCTAGTCAAGGGCATAGTACAACAAGGGCCTTTCAACATGAGAGATATTAGATGGTAGTGGGATGTAGGCCATCATTTAATCAACATTTTAGTTGTATTAGCCCAACATCAACATGGTGGGACTGACCTAGGTCTATGTTAGGGGTTGGATTAGAGAGAAGTGATGAATTGGCATTCTAGTGGTGGAGCAACATCTATAGCTAGGAACAAAGTATAGTGGGAGCCATCAAGCATGCACATCGATGGATGGCCGAGGTGGAATTGGGATCTAGGTAGGTATATTGATGGCAGGTTTAGGGTGAAAATGCGAAAAATGGGAAACACTTTTTTGGAATTAGGGTTCTATGGTTAATAAGTGTTGGAAGAACTAATACTAATAGAAAAAATTATGAAAAAATAGTACGCATTGCATTTAATACTATATATATATATATATATATATATAATATATATATATATATATAATTAGAAAAAAATGATTGCTAACTATGAAAATGTTGGACACTTAAAAAATGAAAACGTTAAAAAATAAGGAAATTTGTTACCCCGATTCACATTTTCACCATTTAGTCAGAGGATAGTTTAGGGTCTAGGTATCAAGGGGTCCACCCATGATTGGATGTCACATATACATGATGTGGTATAATGGTTTTTGTGGGATCTTGGCATCGATGTACAAATGTTTTTACAGTCGACATATACGAATTGCTTGAGGGCAAGCAATATCAGGGTGAGAGGATTTGTAATGTCCCTATTTTCAGTTTCTCTTATGATGCAGTTAGGATGGACTTCCAAGGTTGGTGGCAGCCAGTTTACAGGAGCGAGATTACGTCATTAGAGGGTTCATAGGTTTTTGGAGGAGTTTTATGGGGTATGATGGAGTTCTCCTGTTGTATTTCATCATCGAGGTCAATTTCACACAATTTGTTCTTGATTTCATTGCATTTTGATGAATCCTGTAAAATGATTTATTTAAAAATGCTAAAGCTGTTGTGTGGAGGGGATTCTTTAGAGAAACACCTTAGTGTAATAGCTCGTTGGAACCAGAATCAAGAGTTATATAGGATGGAATGGTGAGAAGTGGTTTTTAGTGGTCGGAGAAAGTATGGTAGCCAAGTAATCATTACCTAGGATTAAAAGTGACTTTAATTAGTCACTTAATTAAATGAAAAATGGAAAAAATACCTAATTATAGAAAAAGGACAACAGGGGAAAAGTGTGGCTTGCGAAATTTTACGACTTTCCTTTGTGATGCCACTGAGTGGTTTGAGCAACAACGAAATCAGTGAGGGTTCGATATGTGTGATTATGGTCAAGTAACCATTTCAATTTCAATGGAAGAACGTTACAATCAGCATTACAGTCGGTGAGGCTTCAACGCATTTCTTAGGACTTCAAATAAAAACGTAGAATATAAACTAGGAGGATGGAATTAGAATTAACACACAACTAAAATGTGGAGGTAACATTTGAACGAGGAATGGAGAAAGAGCGCACAACTTCTATTGGTTTGCAGGAGCAGAGAAAATATCAGTTACATGGCAGAGATCATAACTAGAATTTAGTTGAGAAAACATTCATGAAATGTAGAACTAACATGCACATAGAGGTCACAAAACAAGTGGCCCAAATTTGGGCAAAGGAATACACCTGCAATTCTGATACCATGTTAAACTCACATGGAATGCAAACAGCTAATGTAAATGATAAGCATTGATTGCCTTTACTATTCACAAGATGTTCATTTATAATACATTGTACATGATTGTTGGATTCATCTTCCAACGTCTCTTGGACTCTGGTGGCTGTTCACATTCCACACCAACCCATAGAGGATTAGGTTTCCAACAGGAATTTTATTGTAAAAGAAATTCACTTATTAAAGCATGGATTTCATGCTTGGGTCAATGGTTAATAGGTCAAAGCCTCCATTGTAGGCTTATAGTGTTTGTGTCAAGAGTTATCATCTTTGTTATCATGTAAAAGACCCTTCTTGGGCTTTGTCAATAAAGAAAGAAATTTACTTTGAAGTAAATTTGGTCTTCTAGGTCTCCTCCTCCAAGGCGGCCTCAACCAGGACAAGTCGGCCTCAACCTAAATAAGTCATCCTCACAGATTCACTATATATTGGCAGTCATTCAACCTCTTTTGAAGCACCAAACAAGAAGTTTGATTTGCAGTTGTTGGAGAGAGAAAAGGGTGTGAAATTCAAGAATGAAGGAGAAAAACCTAGAGCAGGAGATGGAATTTTTTGTCGATCAAAATAAGTCAAATTTTCTCTCTTTGTCTCACACGTGCGAAGGAGATGAATCTGCAAGAGGGCCAAAGTTGCAGACTTGAAGCACAACTGAATTGATGTATTTGATGCAGTGTGGATGTAGTATTGTTGCAGTTGATCATTGAAGTTTGGAAGGATAGTTTAAGGGATGACTTGGTGGAGGAGAAAGGTCATTTGGTCTGGTCTAAGGTCTTGGTCTATCTCAATTTGAATTTGCTAGTGGAATAGGTTTACTGGGTTTTCCTCTATAGAGGGGTTTTAGCCCTAGTTGAGTGCCTATATCTTGTGTCATTGATCTTCATGTTTTTATTTGATGATTTCTTGATGAAAAGAAGATAAAAGAACATAAATAGGAAGTAATAAGACTACAAGAATATCATAGGTAATTATCAATATATGAAAATCTTTCTGCCTTTCTAGTTTTGCTAAGGTGAAGAAGGAAAGAAAAAGGAAGCTAGAAGGTCTATTGAAAGGAGGGTTAAGAAAGAAAGGATCATATAAGAAGAAAGACCTAACCATACCAAGTAAAGGAGATATTATAAAGTTTATGGAAACCATAATGAATATAGAAAATAATCTAGAAGGAGCCTCCAACTACAAGACATGGAAGAAGAGGATAGATCTTATTCTTGCTAAGCGTACAATTTTGGATTTTGTTCAAGGAAAAGTTAAGAAACCTATAGATGATGCGGTAAAGGAAAAGTATATGGAAACTGACATCTTGGCCATGAATTTGATTGTAGATGGATTGAAGGACAATATAATCCCATACATATCCAATATAGATTCTGCACAAGAAATGTATGAAGCCCACTCCAATTTGTTTACCATCAATAACATTGGTCTGATAGCTAACCTAAAGAATGAACTAAGAACAATAAAGATGACAAAATATGATTTGCTTCATCATATTTTGTAAGTATATATAGAATAAAATATGAACTCCAAGCTAATGATGAAGTTGTACTAGAGAAAGAACTTGTGATTGTTGCACTTCTATCTCTTTTGCATCGGGAATTAGCAATTGAAAATACACAACAACCTTTGAACAAATGTGGATGCATGCAGTCAAGAAGAATCCTGTATCTCATTAATAAGTGAAAAAATGAGGATGAAGAAAACAACACTTCAAATGCCTACTTTTCTCATCACAATAAGAAGGGAGTATACAAGAAGTTCAAAGGACCAAAGAAGAAGGTTGATCTATCAAAAATTGAATGCTACAATTGTCATAAAATGGGACACTACAAAAGTCAATGTCCTAAAAATCCAAGGAATAAGAAGAGAAAAAGAGAACATGCAATTGTTGCAAATGAAGCTCCACCTAAGAAGAATAAGACTGAAGAATCTGAAGTCAAAGGCTTATATTATAAAGTATTTCCTTACATATCCTTCTCGATTATTGTTTTAAGTTTTTGTAAAGTTTGTCTTTTATGTTTTGATCTAATATATCTTGTTAGAAATTTTTGGATTGTTTAAGTTATAGGTGTTTGTTAGAAAGACTAGATTAAGAGGGAGCCTTCACCATTTTACCAAAAGATAAATATATTGTTCTTTGTTTCATTTTTCATGTTTGGTTTCCTCCTCACATCGAGATTTGTTTGTATTGTACACTAATAACATTTTTCTTTATATTTTCCTTGGTAGGAAAGCTTGCAGAATACACAAAAGGTTATGGAGGAAACTCCAAAGGAAATAATTGAATCACGAAAGAAGATTAGTTGCAAAGGAATCCCTTTAAGAATTGATGTCCTACAAGGTTTTTTCAAGAACAACTCATGGTATGTCATAGACTACAATATTTTTTACAAGTTTTTCTTCATACGAAAGGTATGATCATTCTTCTTTTGAAATTTTATTTACATTATTAACATATTTATGTCTAGGTTTTGAAGCATAAATATTCTTGTTAGGATGATTAATCATTAGATTGAATCTACCCTTGTTAAATTGCCTCTTTTTATTTGTTCGTTCTTGTGAAACCCTAACCCTTAGGGTTCACTATAAAACCCTAGCCTCTTGATGCTAAGGGTATGTCAATGTTAATAATGAAATCCTAATCCACTTAGAGGTTGTTAATAATGTTGACAACATATAATGAAATCCTATGCTTTTGAAGTTTAGGGTTTTGATAATGCCACAGTAAAAACTCTAGTCCTTTAGTGTTTACTATTAATGTCTAGGTTATATAATGAAACCCTAGATTTTTAAGGTTTGGTGAATTAGGGTTTATGAACAAAACCATTGTAATAACTAAAATAAGATCCTAGGAATGAAACCCTAGGTGTATATTCTTCCATATGATCGAAACCCTCGCCTGGTGAAAATTGTTGTGTATCTAACATTGATATATTGGTGTTTGTATCTTAGGTTTACCTAATAGATATTGATATGAGATGCTAGTGCATGAAAATGAAATCCTAGATATGTATATGCGAGTATGCTAACTTGATTGTTGATTAATGAAATCTAGGGTTTGTAACAAAATCCTAGTAGAATCAGTTATGAATCCTCGGACATAATATTGAAACCCTAGATGTATAGTGCTATGATTGGATTGATATCTTGATTCAGTTGTTTTAAGTCTTAATGATGGATTCTAGGGTTTGTGACAAAACCCTAGCAAGATGTTGAAGTATAGTAAATATAAAATATGTGACTCTTGCTAAATATGAACCTAACTAAGTTTAGGTATTTAATGTCTAAAGCTTGAATGTTTTGATACTTCCATTGTAATGACATGATTTTGATATAGTTAACTTCATGCTTCTATATATTTGTATTTGGTTGTACTTGCTATTAAAGTTTTGCAGTTACATTTCAAGATGTTGAAGATGTTCGTAATTGAATATGATAAGAATGATGAGCATGATGAAGTAAGCTATAAGAATGATGGTGATCAAGATGACCTTGATGTCATGAGAAAGAAACAAAGCCTTGAAAAATTATAGTCTCTCCAATATTATAAAAGAAGGAAGTTGTTGAGTTGAGAGTGAGCTTTGATATAAGAAAGGGTATATCTCCCTAATTAAGAGGGAGGGCATATTATGATAGTCATAGTAAATACCTTGAAGAAAGAATGAATGAAAATATTTCAGACATATGTTCATGATTCATGAAGAATAAAAGACTTGAGAAGTACTGAGGTTGTATTTCGTGCTACTGAAGAAATGAAAGAAGAAAGCTTATGAAAATTTGTATTTGTATAACTTGATGATGATATAAGTAGCATCTGAATAATCGAGAACCTCAAAGGTGTAGTGCCCCGCTCTAGTTGACTGACAATGATATGTAATTAACATTTATTTAGCCCTAAGGCCCACACTTTATTCTTTGAGGACCTCAGGTTGAGGATCTGAACATATGACTCTATTATTAGTGGTTGTGATGTTTATGTATGTTCTCCATTGAAATTATGACGAAGATAACATTAATGGTTATGTATGTATCTGTTGGTATTATGATGATTGTAGCATTAATGGTTATGCATGTTCTCTATTGATACTAAATGGTTATGTTTATCAATGACATTTTGATCTGCTCAAAGACCCCAGAAGAGCATGATGAACAGTTGACGATAGTTCTACAATGTCTTAGAGAAAACAAATTATTCGGGAAGTTGTCAAAGTGTTCCTATTACCAAACCAATATTCACTATCTTGGGCACATTATCTCTAGGGATGGTATCGCAGTTGACCCGGTAAAGATCAAGGCCATCATGGAATGGCCAACACCAACCAATGTTCATCAAATACGAAGTTTCATGGGCACGACAAAGTATTATTGTAGATTTAGCAAAGGGTTTTCGAAGATAGCAAGCGCCATTACCGAGCTCCAAAAAAAAAAGAACAAGAAATTCATTTGGACTGACAAATGTGAAGAGGCATTCCAACGGTTAAAGGTGTTATTAACAACAACACCAATTTTGAAGGTGCTGGATATGGAACAAGAATTTTTGGTTTGCACTGATGCCTCCAAGGAAGGGCTAGGTTGTGTGTTGATGCAAGAAAGAAGAGTAATAGCCTATGCATTAAGGAAACTTAGAACCCACGAAGAAAACTACACAACCCATGATTTAGGAATGGCAATAATTGTTTATAAACTAAAGATTTGGAGACACTACCTTCTAGAAAGAAGTTTGATCTTAGGACTGACCATTGTGGGCTACATGATCTGAATTGGATCCATGAAAATTATAAAAGTGCCATGCCTGTATTAAATTAGGACAAACTTCAAATTTATGAACAAAGATCTATCAGGAAGACCTCTGGCAGTGGTAGTTTGCAGCCAGCAAGGAATGACGAGGACCTTGGTCAAAGCGCGCTGACCGAGGCCCATGGAGACTGTGTAGGAGGCAAAATTGGCAGTTAGGAAGCCCGAATCGGGAAACGGAGGCCATATCTGATGCATGATTAGCATCGCTAGGCAAAACCCCTCAAGAAGGAAAAGCCCCGAGTGTTCGGTCACATGAGAAGCCGGGAAACTGTAGGGAAAGCGCTAAGGCGAAAGGCGGGTCCTGCGCTCCAAAACCGGCGGTATATTGGAGGCATATTAGGCAATAATCGGATTTGGGCAGAGAACAAGCGATTTCATACACTGCACAACGCATGTCCGGGGGATGAGAGAGAAAACCGCCTCTCATCGTGCACTAACGGTCGAGCAAGTCAACCACGCGATAAGAGCGAACACCATAGGATCTGGGGACTCCAGATCTGACGACGGATATTGCGCCCAATGGAGAAACTGGATTTGAAGGGAAAATAAGCTACAACACATAAAAGTTTGAAGTCCAATTTGACCATTGAGTTGGCAGATGAGTCATTCCACAGCGTAACCGAAATATCGAATCGTCGAGGAAGAGTTGCCGCAGTTCGTGAAAGGACAAGTGGCCACTTCCCTGTGGGATGTTGGTGATGATGCAAAGGTAGGGAACTCCAAGTGAACAGTAGCAGGCGATCCGAAGGGATGAAAGAGGAAGCGAACAATCAAGGACAAATTGGCTCTAAGCCATGAACAGATAGAGAACAATACAGAGAGGAGAAAGGAAGAACCAGAGAAGAAAAACAGTGAACAAAAAGGCGAAAGAGACAGTGAAGCAAGAAGCAAAAAACAGAAAGTCGAGTTGACCTAAGGCAGCATCGAGCAGACCGAAGGCTTGAGAGGTTCAAGAAATCCATTTGAGGATCTGTCGGGAATTGAGTACCACATTCGGCTCCTCCCATTAAAGACCAGAGAGGTCAAAACCTGGTAAGGAAAGAGTCTGTGCACTCTAGTGGCTTGGGGAATCCAAGAACCACCCTACCAAGCGTTATCTATTTCAGGAGACTCAAATTGAGCTCCTCACTGTAAATATTTGCTTTAAAGACACAATGAAAGAAGGCCACCATTGAAAGTTAGACCAGAGATGTAGCCCTGGAGAATAGGGTTAACTCCTCATTAATTTGTTGTGTTCTTGTATTTGATTACTGTGTTTCCCTTATTGTTTTCCATTTTCTAGTGTCTGTGTATTTTGCAATCTGATGGATCCATTGCCTAAAATAACATAGACACCCACCAACACATGAGTCTGTAATACCTTCATTCATTAATTATTTAACTGAGATCACTCGCGAGTGATTTTCAGATTAAGTGGTATCAGAGCAAAAGGCTGCTAAGGTTAGACAAGCTTGTGTTGGTTTAGCTGTTGAATGCTAACTAGATCAAAGCTCAAACTAGGAGAAGGAGAGTTGATCGAAACTAATCCTGAAATTGGGAGAGTCTATCCTCGGAAGACCATGTTAGAGGAAGGTTCTATGGGGCTAGACCCTCAATTCATAGATAGTTTCCTAGCCATAAAGTCCATGGTAGAAGAAATGTATAGGGACTTTAGAAAACATAAGGATGAAGATTCATCAAGCTCTTAAACAAGACCAAAGGAGAAGATGAGTCTCACTTCCATGACCACTCAAAAGGCAAAGGGAAAGAAGAAAGCTTTCTCACACCTCCTAATAGCCCTAAAAAGAAAGCATCTTTGATCAAACTAGATGTTAAATTTGATTTACCTATATATGATGGAGAGTTGAATGCAGAAAAACTGGACAATTGGATTAGAAAAATTGATGTTTATTGCAGAGTACAGAATATCGATTCAGACAAGAGCAAGATTCAGCTGGCAAGCCTACACCTTGGAGGCACTGCCTTGGTTTGGTGGGAAGGCGAGACCCAAGCTGACATGAAAAGACATGGTAAGACTATCTCTATCTGGAGTGAATTTGTTTCTGCAATCAAAAAATAGTTCTATCAATTGGCCTACATGCAGCAAGCCATGATGAGTTGGCAAACTCTTCGACAGCTGAAAGGGCAAAGTGTGCAAGGGTACACTCAAGAATTTAGAAAGAGGGCATTGATTCTAGGAATCTCATTAGATTCACCTGAGACTCTGTTGAAGTACATTGGTGGTCTACACAGCTACATGAGGCACACTATCCTCATGTTTAATCCCACTAGTATAGATGAGGTATCTATACAAGCTACTCATCTAGAAGCTAGAGGAAAGAATGGAAGTCCAGAAGTTGAAGGATCATCCCAACCCACTGCAAGAAAGAATAAGGAGAAAAGAAAGCAGAAATGGAAAGCAAGGAAGGCTAACACTGCACAGAAAAGCAAGGCTTCATGAACTCACTGTAAAAAGGATGGGCATGATGATGAGCACTGTTGGATTCTGCATCAAGAGATGAGACCTAAGAAGTTCGAGGGCAAGAAGAAGAAGACTCCTGCAGCTATTCAGAAACATTTGGGGTCAGACTTAGGAGATGAAACAAATATTGCAGCCACAGGTATAAGAGGTTGTCTACTTTAGAGAATGCTGAAATCAAGAAGCAGGTGCAGGAGTTGCTCGAGAAAGGGTTCATCAGACCTAGC
>APFE030879243.1:259250-291091 GCA_000404065.3 Pinus taeda
TAAACCCAAATCTGCTACAGAAGTTAGGAGCTTCTTAGGAGCAACACAATATTGGAGGAAGTTCATTTCTAACTTTTCCTCAATTGCAGCTCCCTTACATGCTTTAACAAGATTGAACAAGGTGTTTCAGTGGGGAGGCAAACAGAAAAAAGCCTTCGACACCTTGAAAGAAAAGATTAGTACAACACCTTTACTAGCACTGCCTGATCTTCAAAGACCATTTGAGATCTAAATGGATGCCAGTGACTATGCCATGGGAGCAGTGTTGACACAGCACGGTAAACCCATATGTTATCATTCTGAGACATTTAATTCTGCAGTGGTTAACTATCCTACATATGATACAGAATTGTATGCATTAGTTTAGAGTGTGAAAAATTGGAAACATTACTTAATGGGCAAAGAGACGGTGATACATACTGATCATCAACCACTTCAATATCTACACTCCCAAACTAAGTTGCAACAATCAAGACACTATAGATGGGTGGGTTTTCTACAACAGTTTCATTTAGTCATCAGATATAAAAGGGGCATACACAATAAAGTTGCAGATATGTTATCTAAACCCGTTATAAATGCATCTACTATACTTAATCATAATTTTGTGTTACATGAGAGTTACATTGAACAACATGCTCAAGATATAGAATATAAAGATGTATATGCAACTTTAAGTCAAGGCAAACAAGGAGAAGAATTGGATTATCATGTAAAGGACCGACTCTTATAGCATTGTGGGAAGTTATGCATTCCACAAACTGAAAGAGTAAAGATAATATGAGAAGCACACTCTTCTCTAATATCAGGTCACTTTGGGGTAAGTAAAACAGTTGCACAGCTGCAAAGATTTTATTATTGGCCAAAAATGAACGAGACAGTTTCTAGACATGTAAGGGGGTGTACTACGTGTGTTAAAAGCAAGCCCAGCAATAGAAAACTAGGCTTGTACACTCCATTACCAGTTCCTTCTCACCCTTGGCAAAGTGTTTCCATGGATTTTGTTGGAGGACTGCCTAAATCTAGGAAAGGTCATGATTATCTATATGTTGTTGTGGATAGGTTCAGTAAAATGTGTATTTTGATACCTTGTAATAAACAAATTACAGCTGAACAAACTACAAAACTGTTATTTGAACATGTATGGGTTCATTTTGGATTTCCCACTGCCATTGTATCTGATCGAGACACCCGATTTGTAGGAAAGTTTTGGTCAAGTCTATGGGAACTAATGGACACCAAACTAAAGAAAAGCACAGCTTTTCATCCACAAACTGATGGCTAGACAGAAGCAGTAAACATGACAGTGATCCAGTTGCTCAGGGGATATTGCAGCAAGCATCCTAAGCTTTGGGATGAACATTTATGTTATGTGCAACATGCTTACAACAGAGAAAAACATTCTTCTACATAGAGATCTCCTTTTGAGACCTGTTTTGGGTTCACACCAAGGTCTCCTTTGGATTTTGTCTTTGGTAAAGACACCACAGTTGAGGGACACAATGATGTGTATAGGGCAACTAGGTTCATTGAACAAATCAAAGAGATCCACCAAGCAGTACAGGAGCAGTTGGAAAAGAGCCAAGCCAAATACAAGGCAAGGCATGACAAGCATCGAATGGAGCATAGTTTCCAAGTTGGTGACCAGGTCTGGTTGTATATCAACAAGGACAGGATGCAAGGTGAAGGTAAAAAGCTAAAGCCTATGAGGTATGGACCTTTCAAGATACTTGAGAATATTGGTGAGAATGCTTTTCACCTCGATCTACCAGCTTACATGCACATCTACTCAGTCATAAATGCAGATTGCTTGAGATTGTTTGAACCTTCACTAATTGAGGATCCTAAAGAGTAGAGTCAATTGTCTTCTATTGATGACCTGCTACCTGAATATCTTAATGAATTGCAAGAAGACACAGTTTTGGACAAGAAGGTAAGGACGACGCACAGGGGAAATGTTGAGTACCTCAGAGTTGGGCTCAAGGGTTCTAAGCCAAGCAGTGCAATGTGGATAGAGATTGGACGAGTGAGACAATTGTACCCTCACTTAGTCGATGCTTGGAAACCAACCTTTGGTGGTCCAAAAGCTTTTCTAGTGGGAAGGTTGTGATCCGAATTGGATCCATGAAAATGATCAAAGTGCCATGACTGTATCAAATCAGGACAAACTTCGAATTTATGAACAAAGAGCTATCAGGAAGACCACTGGACAGTGGCAGTTTGCAGCCAGCAAGGAATGACGAGGACCTCGGTCAAAGTGCGCTAACTGAGGCCCATGGAGACTGCGAGGAGGCAAAACTGGTAGTTAGGAAGACCAGATCGGGAAACAGAGGCCATTTTTGATGCGCAATTAGCATCGCTGGGCAAAACCCCTTAAGAAGGAAAATCCCCGAGTGCTCGGTCGCATGGGAAGCCAGGAAACCGTAGGGAAAGCACTAAGGCGAAAGGCAGGTCCCGCGCTCCAAAATCGGCGTATATCGGAGGCATATTGGGCGGTAAGTGGATTTGCGCAGAGAACGAGAGATTCCATACACTACATGACGTGTGTTCGACAGATAAGAGAGAAAATCACGTCTCATCGCACGCTAACGGTCGAGCAAGTCAACCGCATGATAAGAGCGAACACTGTAGGATCTGGGGGCTCAAGATCTGATGGTGGAGATTGCGCCCAATGGAGAAACCAGATCTGAAGGGAAAATAAGCTACAATACATAAAAGTTTGAAGTCCGATTTGACCGCTGAGTTGGCAGATGAGTCATTCCACAGCATAACTGAAATACCGAACCGTCGAGGAAGACCTGGCGCAGTTCGTGAAAGGAAAAGTGGCCACTTCCCTGTGGGACATTGGCAATGATGCAGAGGCCGGGAACTCCAAGCGAACAATAGTAGGTGATCCGAAGGGGCAGAAGAGGAAGTGAACAGTCAAGGACAAATTGGCTTTAAGCCATGAATAGACAGAGAACAGTACAGAGAGGAGAAAGGAAGAACCAGAGAAGAAAGACAGTGAACGAAAAGGCGAAAGAGACAGTGAAGCAAGAAGCAGAAAACAGAGACGAGCTGACCTAAGGTAGCATCGAGCAGACAAAAGGCTTGGGAGGTTCAAGCAATCCCTTTGAGGATCTATCAAGAATTGAGTACCACATTGGGCTCCTCCCATTAAAGACCAGAGAGGTCAAGCCCTGGTAAGGAAAGATTCTGTGCACTCTAGTGGCTTGGGGAATCCAAGAACCACCCTACCAAGCATTATCTGTTTCGAGAGACTCAAATTGAGCTCCTCACTGTAAATCTCTGCTTTAAAGACACAATGAAATAAGGCCACCCCTAAAAGCTGGACCAGAGACGTAGCCCTGGAGAATAGGGTGAACTCCTTATTAATTTGTTGTGTTCTTGTATTTGCATACTATGTTTCCCTTACTATTTTCCATTTTCCAATGTCTATGTATTTTGCAATCAGATCGATCCGTTGCCTAAAATAACACAAACACCCACCAACACATGAGTCTGTAATACCTTCATTCATTAATTATTTAACTAAGATCACTCACAAGTGATTTTCAGATCACTACAACACATATTCACTAAAGACCACTTAAATGCAAGACAAAGACGATGGCCTGAGCTAATTAGTGAATATGATTTTGTTATCACTTAAATAAAAGGAGCGGTAAATAGGGTGGTTGATGCTTTAAGTAGGAGGCCTTGGATATTTTCAGTGATTTCCTTAAAGACAAATTTGAGGGAGAAACTGCTTGATTTACAATTTAAAGACACCTGGTACCAGGAGGTTAGAAAAATTGTGAGGGAGGATGAGATGAGGGTCCTAAAATATGAAGAATAATCCCTTAATAATGATAGGCTACTATGATTTCAGGGAAGGATATATGTACCACCGAATGAAGATATATGCTAGATAATCTTGAATGCGCAGTATACATGGCACACCCTGGTGTTAAGAAGATGAGTGCAGAGCTGAAACCACTCTTCTTTTGGAAAGGGATGAAGAAGGACATCGTAAACTTGGTAGCAAGATGCTTAGAGTGTCAACGAGTAAAAGTTGAACACAGACATCTAGCAAGATTATTGCAACCCCATGAGATACCAAAATCTAAATGGGAAGTTACATCAATGGACTTCATTGTGGGACTACCAATGACCTCAAGAAGACATGATTCCATATTTGTAGTGGTGGACATGTTGACCAAAAGCGCCCATTTCATACTAGTTAAGACTACATACAAGGCACCAGAAATAGCCAGAGTTTTTGTTAATGAGATTATGAGATTGCATGGAGTGCCTAGGAAGATCATATCTGATAGGGGAGTAGTGTTTACAAGAAGGTTTTGGACCAATTCCCAAGAAGCTTTAGGAACCCAATTGAACTTCAACACTACTTATCACCCTGAGATAGACAGGCAAACAGAGAAGACTAATCAAATCCTCGAAGACATGCTTTGGATGTATGTGATGGACCAACAAAAGAGATGGGAGGATTTTTTTCCCCTTGTCAAATTTTCTTACAATAATAGTTATCAAAGTTCCATCAAGATGGCGCCATTTGAGTTCTTATACAGAAGACCTTGCAGAACACCTCTCAGTTGGGACCGACTAGAGGACCGAGTATTAATTGGACCAGAAGTGGTGCAAGATATGGAAGAACAAATGACTATGATTAGAGGAAGGCTAAAAGAAGCACAAGATCGACAAAAGAGCTATGTTGATGCTCATTGGGTAGATCGAAGTTATGAAGTGGGAGATAGGGTATTCCTGAGAGTAAGGCCCCAAAAAAGATCAAAAATATTTGGAAAGGGAGAAAAATTGTCTCCACAGTTTGTAGGACCTTTTGAAATCTTAGAAAAGAAAGGGACGGTGGCATATAGGCTTTCCTTACCTCCATATTTAGCGCATATACATGATGTGTTTCATGTTTATGTTTTGCGTCATTATATTTCAGATCCTTCGCATGTTATTGACTTTGGTCATTTCAGGTTTTAGACGAGGGAATAGTGATGGTCGAACCAGTTCGCATACTAGACCAATGAACTTTGCAGCTTAGACGACTGTTAGTGGACCAGGTTAAGGTCTAGTGGGACAACTATAGTCCCAGTTGAGCTACTTTGGAGGACACCGAGAAGTTGCATCACCATTTTCCTTACCTATTCGAAGGACTTTGAGATGAAGTCCATTATTAAGAGGGGGTGTATGTAGTGCCCCGCTCTAGTTGACTAACAATGATATGTCATTAACATTTATTTAGCCCTAAAGCCCACAATTTATTCTTTGAGGGCCTCAGGTTGAGGATCTAGAAATATGGCTCTATTATTAGTGGTTGTGATGTTTATGTATTCTCTCCATTGATATTATGATGAAGATAGTATTAATGGTTATGTATGTATCTATTGGTATTATGATGATTGTAGCATTAATGGTTATGCATGTTCTCTATTGGTATTATGATGATTGTAGCATTAATGGTTATGCATGTTCTCTATTGATATTATGATGATGTAGCATAAATGTTATGTTTGGTCTCTATTGAATTTATGATGATGATAGCAGTAAAGGATATGTATGCTCTCTATTGATATCATGATGATGAAAGCTTTGATGGATATGTATGTTTCCATTGATGTTATGATGATGATAGCCATGATGGATGTGCCCTCGATGTTACCTACTTGCATTAGTTCTAGTTCACAATGAGCAATGATGTGAATGACTAGGTGATGTTAATGATGCTATTATGACAATGACTAACACTGAGAAACCTTGTTACTAATGATTATTGAGTATGGCAGGAAACCATCAGAGGCACTCGCATATGACGAGTTCATGACACCTGATTTGATGAAAATTTATATTATTTTATCTTTGAAATTCTAAGTCAATTTTGAAACCTGCTATATATGTTTATCTATATTTTGATGATATGTTAGTGATTGCAGACACATATTAGTTGCTTGGCTGAATGACTCACATATGGGTGATGGGGTTGTACAATTGGATGGAATTACATGAGAGGGGTGGGTCAGTGTCCTTGATCTCACCCACTAGCACTCTCGTCGTGATTTGGGCTGGAAAGGTTGAAACACCTTCGCCTTGAAGATCACGATGTCATGAGGGCAGGTCCCAAAGTTGGGTTGCTCATGAGGATTTTACCCGGGGGCGCGCATCAAGGCAGATTCCTTGATCCCCGACACCATTAGTCTCACTATAGCAAGCAACATAGGAGATGATATTGGTCTCTATCATTGCACCTATACTTTCCCCTCGTAGCCATTGAATGCTTGAAGGGAAAGTGGCGTGGCACCCTTAGAACTTCAAGGGAATTTCTTGAAGGGCACGACCAACTTGGCACCCTTGGCATCACAAATAAACTGTTAGGCGTGACACCCTTGGAACTTCAAGGGAAGTTCTTGAAGGGCACGACCAAACTTGGTACCCTTGGAATCATTAAAAATAAATAAATTAATAAATATAATCAAGATATGAAAACCATGTAAATTCACATCAAAGGCAAATGATGTTAGAAACCAAGGTAATTAAATCAAGAATAAAACTTGGGTTAAGAGGATCGTAGGAAGAAATAAAATATTTTACCTTAAAAACTCTACCCTCCCCATGTTGGAAAATATTAGGTAGATAATGTAATTCAATTAGGTAAAAAGGGGAAAGAGGGACATAAATGTAAGGATAATTAGTAATCCTAAAATAGTTAAACCTAATTAAGGGAAGAGGATGGTGAATTAAAATAATATTAATAAATTAAATTTTAGAGAAATTTAGAGAACCTCGATGTGGCAACAACCAACATAAGAATATTCATCTAAGAGATAACTTGAGTTAAATTAAGGAGTAAATAGGGGATCAAATCTTGACTTATCAATTGACTTTAGTAATGAACAAAAATTAAGGAGTAAAAGGGGGATCAAAAGACAAGTAGAAGAAGAAATAGGAATCTTGTTGAGGTGAGGAAAAATTTTAATTTTAAATTAAAATTTAAGTAAATAATTTTGGAGACCCTTGATGAGAGAGTGACACATGGATGGGTGAATAATCAAACTATTGAATTATCAAAAATAATTAATTATGCATGGAATGGCAAGTGTCACCTATGAAGACTCCTATAAAAGAAGGTGCAGGCCATGAGAGAGGGGACTTTTATTTTACCCTATTGTTGGATGGATGAGACTATGTCAGGGTAGTGACTACGAGCTATAGTGAGTTTGGTGAGGTAGAGGACTTTAGAGAGGGGACTCTTGAGCCAAGGAGTGCTCTCTTCTACCAGCTAATACATTCCTATATTGTACAACCCCATTGCAGCTCGAGGATCCACAGGGAAGGAGAGTACCCAAGGAGTAGGCTGGGAGGTCAACTAGTGGGTCATTGCATTCAGATCAAGCACGTCGGCATTCACACTCGGAGACGACCGACAACAAAGGAAGACAAGTAGCGGCAAATCAAGTTTGAATCTCGTCTTCTTGTGAATGATACCTATGTTGTATTATATTCTTTTATGACTTCTTTATGGTTTTAGTTAAATATATGTAAATTAGATGATATGTTCAATGAAGTGAAATTCAGAGAGGTGTTAAATAGTACTTAATAAATTTGAATTCCCAATTATATTCTCTTCTATTCTCTTTTGGTTGTATTTCTATTATGATTATAAAATAATAATAATATAAGGTTGGCTCCTACACTTGGTATTAGAGCCATGTTGAACCCTTGAGACCTATGGGCCCATGCATGCGTGACTAGTTTTGTTAAAATATCTTCTACATGAGCTACCCAACATTTCTAGTGATCATTTTTGCAGCACCAAATCCAAAGATTGTCATGAAATATATCCTTTATATACTTTTACTGCACGAGCAATCTACCATCAATATTATTATATGTAGCTTCTAGATAAGCATCTCCACAATGTTCTGTGTTTGCATTCCATAAAGAAATAAACTTCGCTTCAAAAAGGTTCCATGTTTCTTCTGAGTTTGACAATCCATTGTTTATAGTACTAGCCTTGGTTCTCATAGTTTCCATGGCCATCTTGTGAGAAGAACACAACTCTATTTGAGGACTACGATGAAATGAAACCTATGCTAATGTTAGTTTTGAATGTGTATAAGTTTGAATTAACTGGGTTGTGGCAAATTTTGGCTAAAAAAAAATCAAGTTTAAAAACTACTCACACAAAAATTTGGCCAAATTCCCCAAATACTCGCCTAAATAAATATCTGTAAATAAATGTTGGGTAGTGCTCCTGCTACCATTGGCTATTAAATCACTGAACTCACCAAAAAAAATCTCCATAACATTTTTTATTTTTTATAAAGTAAACCCTAATGCCTCTTTTAATTTTTTATAAAGTAAACCTAATGTGTCCTAGAAATTCTTGTGGCGGTTTTGTGCGAGTACTATATATAATGGTCAGCCCTGAGTACTCATGCCCACAACACAGTGTATCTTGAACGAGTTTTTCAGTTTCCACGGAAGAAATAGATCTCATAACATGAAATCACATCAACTAAAAATAAATATTAAAACAAGTTGAGCTCAAAGGAGATTTAAATCAAATCTCGTGTTACATATAGAAACAAAATGGTAATCCTTTTCTGAAATAACGATCGCTATCAAAAATAGCTAATAGCTTGGCTTATGATCCGACTCAGATGGATGAGAAGGTTTCTTAATAAAGCATGCGTATTTAAGAGCATTGATTTGGAACTTGATCTCTTTTGTGCTCCTCCAAACATTTCTTCCAAGATTATGCATCACACAGCAATAGACTTCCCTTCTCCATTTCGCCTTTTTAATTTTTCAACTCTCCATTTCAGAGAAAACCAGTGTCGTCAAGCTAAAGCTCTAAGAACAGTTACCTTAAAACAATAAAATCTTCAATCAATGCAAACGATATTGTCTACTGTAATTATTTCAAATTACTGAGATATCGTGGAATCCTCATAAACATATTTAAGCTTAAAATCTTCAATCAATGCAAACGATATTGTTTACTGTAATTATTTTAAATCACTGAGATATCACCAAATTCTCAGAAATATATTTAAGTTTAAATCTTACAAAACTCTTTGTCCTTAATTAAATTAGCAGAGCTATAGTTAAGTTTAAATCTTACAAAACTCTTTTTCCTTAATTAAATTAGCAGAGCTATAGAAATTCTATAATAGGCAGCAGTAATAAGTAGCCATTAGCCAATAAATACAACAATTAGAGTTAGTATAAATTCATGGTTTAGGGGCCATTAGCCAGTAAATACAACGATTAGAGTTGGTATAAATTCATGGTTTAGGGTTTATGACATGGATTTGCATAGCTAGAAAGGTAAAACACAGTGACCTGTAAACACAAAATAAAGGAAAAATAAAGGTAAATGGTGGCCAATTTGGAATTTCACTGGTTTCTTTAATGGTTTAAAAGCTCACAGAACAAAGAAATAAATTCTGAAGTTGAGTTGAGTTATTATATATATAGTTATGTTTATATATATTCATGTTAAGAGCAATTAGTTTTGAATATTAATTTTTTTTAAACTAATGGTTATTAGTTTTTAATATATATATATTATAAAAGGATTTAAATAAGATTTCATGGATTTAGTTTAGAGTTTTGAAAAAATAGAGAGTTTAAAGAAAATATATAAGTGTGGTTGTGGTTTTTGTTAGTAAATTTGTAATTTTAAAATTGTTTATATTGATTAAAATTATTTAAATTTATTTAAATTTCAAAATCAATGAAGTTATATATTATATATATTATATATATATATATAATATATAGAGTCAAATTTTTTGGAATTGAAATCAAATTTGAATTTGGTAACTATGTTGGACATTATAGATATCAGTGTAAAATCTTAAAATTAAGATTTATGGTTCGTAGTGATTCACAAGTCTCTACATTTCAGGGCAGCCATACATTGTTTGTGCTGGCCTTACCTAGTATTCGTGGAATTTTTTATTTATGAAATTTGTATATTTCAGGGCAGCCATACAGTGTTTGTGTTGGCCTTACCAAGTTTTCATGGAATTCCTAATTTATGATTTTTTTTTTAAAGTCTATGAAATTGTGTTTCTTATTTTAAAAGTACAAAATTACTACGTTTTACTTTTTACATTTTTCTATTATTACTTGAAAATATAGTAAAAGTTTAATATTTTTCCTTTGGGGTATTTTTGACAGTATTGTATTTTCAAATTGTATTAGAACATAATTAAATAGTAATAATTTTTCGGGTTCTTTTGACATATTTTATTGATTTTTGTTTGAGTTTAAAGTAGATCATATATACATATTTTAACTTGTGATTAGTGTTTAAAGTTGTTGCAAAATAACTTTGAGCCTAAGGTTTTCAAGGAATCTATTTTTACTAAAATTATTCATTATGGTCATTTACAAATTACAATATATTGGAGTTGAGATATTACAATATGGTAATAGTGTTACAATATGGTAATAGTGTCTGTAAGTTATAAAAATATTTTACACTAATGTACAATTTAATCATATAGTTGGATTCTTTTAAATACAACATCAATAGATTTCTTACCTAAAATTACTCAACAACTTTGCATAAATTTTGGTGGGCATTAACCATGGTAAATCCAGGTATTGACATTCTTAAGTTAGATTATGCTAAAAAAATAAAATAAAAAATAACTTGCACAAATAATGGTGGGCAACAACTCTTGGTAGATATGTTATTTTTACGTGAATGTAAATAACATCTCAAATAACTCTTGCACTATTCTAGTCATTTACCCTTCATGGTTGTGCTAGTTTAACATTACCAGAATCTTTACATTCTTAGACAAGATTCTACATTTCACATACCATGACGGCCAAAGAAAATCATTAAGGGGAAGGAACCGAGGGGTGTCCTTGAGGTTCACCTCCTCCATGCAACTAATGAAATATAGGTGAAAGGGATGTCAAATGTTCTCGGTGTTAGCTCTAAACGATAAGGGTGATTCTAAAAACCTTGATAAACATCCATTTCTTGTTGAATTCAAGGATGTATTTCCCGAAGAACTACTCGGGCTACCCACAAAAAGGGAAATTGATTTCACCATCGACCTTAAAACAGGCACTGAGCCTATTGCAAAGGCACCCTATCTTATGTCATCTCCAGAGCTAAAGGAATTGCAGATCCAATTAAAGGAATTGTTGGACTTGGGGTTCATACGACCTAACATATCTTCGTGGGGATCCCTTGTGATTTTCATTAGGAAGAAGGATGGGTCTTGGTGACTGTCCATTGACTACCGCCATTTGAACGATGTGACGATAAAAAACCAATAACCTCTGCCAAGGATAGCTGACTTGTTTGATCAAATGAGGGGGGCATCTGTGTTTTCAAAGATAGATTTGAGGTCAGGATATCATCAATTGAGAATCAAGGAATAAGATATATCGAAGACAACCTTTATGACAAAATTTGGGCATTATGAATTTGTAGTTTTACCCTTTGGACTGATAAATGCCCCAGGTGTTTCCAGAGTTTGATGAATGGAATTTTTAGAGATTACTTAGACAAGTTTGTACAATTCTTTATCGATGACATTTTTTATCCACTCAAAGACCCCAGAAGCGCATGACTAACACTTGACCATAGTTCTACAATGTCTTAGAGAAAACCAATTATTTGGGAAGTTGTCAAAGTGTTCCTTTTACCAAACCAATATTCACTATCTTGGGCACATTATCTCTGGGGATGGTATTGTAGTTGACCTGGTAAAGATCGAGGCCATCATGGAATGGCCAACACCAACCAATGTTCATGAAATGCGGAGTTTCATGGGCATGGCAAAGTATTATCGTAGATTTAGCAAAGGGTTTTTGAAGATAGCAAGCGCCATTACCAAGCTCCAAAAAAAAAAGAGAACAAGAAATTCATTTGGACTGAAAAATGTGAAGAGGCATTCCAAAGGTTAAAGGTGTTATTAATGACAACGCCAATTTTGAAGGTGTCGGATATGGAACAATAATTTTTGGTTTGCACTGATGCCTCCAAGGAAGTGCTAAGTTGTGTGTTGATGCAAGAAGGAAGAGTAATAGCCTATGCATTAAGGAAATTTAGAACCCATGAAGAAAACTACACAACCCATGATTTAGAAATGACAACAATTGTTTATGAACTAAAGATTTGGAGACACTACCTTCTAGGAAGGAAGTTTGATCTTATGATTGACCATTGTGGGCTACAACACATATTCACTGAATACCACTTAAATGCAAGACAAAGATGATGGTCTCAAATAATTAGTGAATATGATTTTGATATCACTTACATAAAAGGAACGGTAAATAGGGTGGCTAATGCTTTAAGTAGGAGGCCTTCGATATTTTCAGTGATTTCCTAAAAGACAAATTTGAGGGAGAAACTACTTGATTTACAATTTAAAGACACTTGGTACCAGTTGGTTAGCAGAATTTTGAGGGAGGATGAGATGAGCATCCCAAAATATGAAGAATAATCCCTTGATAATGATGGGCTACTATGATTTCATGGAAGGATATATGTACCACTGAATGAAGATATACGCCAGTTAATCTTGAATGAAGCACATCGCGCAGTATACATGGCACACCCTGGTGTTAAGAAGATGAGTGCAGAACTGAAACCACTCTTATTTTGGAAAGGGATGGAGAAGGAAATCATAAACTTGGTAGCAAGATACTTAGAGTGTCAACAAGTAAAATTTGAACACAGACATCCAGCAGGATTATTGCAACCCCATGAGAGACCAAAATCTAAATGGAAAGTTACATCAATGGACTTCATTGTGGGACTACCAATGACCTCAAGAAGACATGATTCCATATTTGTAGTGGTGGACACGTTGACCAAGAGCACCCATTTCATACTAGTTAAGACTACATACAAGGCACCAGAAATAGCCAAAGTTTTTATTAATGAGATTATGAGATTGCATGGAGTGCCTAGGAAGATCATATTTGATAGGGGAGTAGTGTTTACAGGAAGTTTTTGGACCAACTTCCAAGAAGCTTTGGCAACCCGTTTGAACTTCAACACTGCTTATCACCCTGAGACAGATGGGCAGACAAAAAGGACTAATCAAATCCTCAAAGACATGCTTTTGATGTATGTGATGGACCAACAAAAGAGATGGGAGGAGTTTTTTCCCTTGTGGAATTTGCTTACAATAATAGTTATCAAAGTTCCATCAAGATGGCGTCATTTGAGTTCTTATATGGAAGACCTTGCAGAACACCTCTCAGTTGGGACCGACTAGAGGACCGAATATTAATAGGACCAGAGCATTTTCAGGATCATAACATTCAAATACACAGATATGTGGAAATGTCTTTCTTTATTGGTTGAAAACTAATGATTACAACAATGGACATATGCAAGACTGAATTTTCTTCCTCAGTCTGACTGCAACAACATTTAACAAATATATCTTAGTCGTAGCTTTAAGAAATTCGTAGGCTACCTGGCATGTGTGCAGGCTGAGTCTCAAAAACTCATAGACTTATAGACTCAAAGACTCTTTATATGATTCGGCCACTTTAGGTTCTCACCAGCATTAAGCATTGATGCGCAGGCTCCCAAATCACCTAAGGACTTAATTTCTCCTTGCGTTGCAAGAAGTTCAGACCAATTGTCCGCAGATGCAGAGCAGGAGAAAAACCTGACTCAAAATTCTAGACTCTAAAACTTCTTAAATCCCGAATGAACCTTACCTTGCAGTTCCAAATATTTATAGAACTAGCAAAGGGGACAAGCATCTGTGAATTCTCGACCGCCAATGTACAAACTGATGACTCAAAAGATAAGATGTTGATTAGGTCTAATCTGATCACCGAAAGCTAGATTCGGGCATGGGAGGACTATCCCATGTTATCTCATCCCTTCTCCTTTTACGGATAGCCAGAGGCATGTGGGGACTGAATCTATGACTCAGATTATTCACATAGTGGAAGTTCAAGAATTGAGTGAACCCACGAAAGCTCGAAAAGACATAAAGAAGAGATATGCAAATTTCATTTGATTACAAAGTGGATATTCCAGGACAAGGGAATCCATGAAAGCTTGTCCAACACCATTGTCGGTTGGAAAGATGACACTAGTCCATCGTGTAATAATCTATCTATGGGTATGTATAATGCTGGTACCGAAATCTTTCAACTAGATGATTATTGAAGTACTGGACCCTCACTTCTTTCTCTGATTCCTAGGTCTGTGAACTGTGGCTGTCAGGTGGCTCCAGGAAGTTGATGTATTGGAAAGGATTTGATACTATGTCAACTTGATTGTGAAAATCTTCATAATTGGTACTGGAAGATATTTTCCTTGCTTTGTAACGATTCGTGACGAACCATCTGATATGACCACAACATCGCATACCTTGCAGAAAGGAAAAATCTTCAATGTCGGCAATATCTTCAACGAATTTGTACAAAATTCCATTCATGTGAGCCCTTGGTTCACTAAAGCCAGGGATCTTTAACATGTGAAGTGTTTATGGCTTTATGACCAAGGCAGAGAGTCCATAAATCCGCCACCAATCTATGAACCAATTAGGTGTGGGATATTCTTGTTCCAGTGCTTCAACTACCATTCCTTCAAATAAAAAAGAAAATTGTAAAGCATAAAATAAATTAGCTGAATAATTTTGGAGATTCATGGCCAAAAAAAAGGCTTCCTTCTGTCTGTTAGGATCATAATTATCTCTATGAAGATGGTTATCGAATCTTCTGAATGTAATATGACAACTTGTCATCTTGTCATCATCTTCATCATCCCTTTCAAGAGTGTAGAGTATGCTGCCAATGTGTTCTAAATATTCCAGGGCTTCAATTGATTCTTCATTCATTTCATCGTGCATAGTTTCTATCCAGAGATATGGAATATCTTCCCTATACCTGACTTCTTTGATAGAATACCAAGCTTCATCATGAGTAAGTAAAGGAGTTTCAAGATTATAACTTACCCATCCAGTTGGGGTTTCTATTTCAACAGTACCTTCATATCTTCTTATGAAATTGCAATTTAAAGCAAGGATGGAATGTTCTGAGAGGAATTCCCTACTCAGTATATCTGTGAAACTGTTTTTGTCTCTTGGAACAAACTCAATGTCAAAAGAGTATTGACTTAGTTCCATTATCCACCTGACCATTCCTGCATCTTCAAATTGGCATTTGTGGATGGAATATTTCAAAGCTTGGAAGTTTGTCCTGACTGTGAAGTTAGTGTATATGAAAAAATCTCTGAATTTAGCAATACCGAGACACACTGCTCTTAGTTCTTTTTTCAAGCTGGACCAATTTAATTGGTTCTTGGCCCAAAGTCACGAGGCATACTGGAATACTTCTATTTCCTTCTTTCCTCCAATTTTATTTGGGTTTTCTTGGCATAAAACTGCTTCCCATCCGTCTTGACTGGCATCTGTCATGATGATTTTCTTCCATTCCTCTCTTATTGGAGATAAAGGTTGAATACTCTTTACTCTCTCCTTTATCCTTCTTACTGCTTGGGTGTAGTTTTCATCCCAAGGGATTGGGATTTTCTGGAGTCTCTTATTCAATAATTTTATGTCTTGGGCACAATGACTCAGAAACTTGGATATATAATTGAGACTTCCAAGAAATCTCTGTAACTGATTTTTATCAGTTATCTCATCTGGGAAATGATCAACAAAATTCAAACTTCTCTAAATCACAGTATAAGAACCATACTGGATATTATATCCCAGAAAATCTATCATAGTCCTAAAAAGCTTCATCTTTGATGCAGATAGAACAATACCCATATCTTTGACTCTTTTCAAGAAAATCTTTAAATGCTTGATATGATCTAGTATATTGTCATAATGTATTAACAGATCATCAATATATTTCTTCAAGAATTCATCCATACCTTCAAAGGTTTCATCCATTATTCTCTGAAATACTGAAAGTGCATTGATGAGACCAAAAGGCATAATGTTCCACTCATAATGCCCTTGTGGAACTTAGAAGGTTTTCTTCCACTTATCGGCTTCTTTGATACCGACCTGCCAAAATCCTGACTTCAAATAAAATTTAGAAAACACTTTAGATTTTGATATTTGGGCCAGTATGGTAGATGGTTTTGGCAAGGGATAAGCATCATAGTCGAGAACGTTGTTAAGAGGTTTATAATTGACTACCAATCTGGGCTTACCTCTAGCAATCTTTGCATGCTTATTTACATAAAATGCAAAGCAAGCAATTGGGCTCTTGCTTTTCCTTATTAATCCTTTTCTCAGAAGATCTTTAATTTCTTCTTTGCACATCTTCATCTGTTCTTCATTCATTGGAACTGCTTTGGATCTTCTGAGTTTACCGTTGAAGTCTGCTTTTAATGGGAGTTCCACTTCATGCTTATGTATGTGTCAAAAGGAATTAGGGTCATCTGAACAACATTCTTTAAATTTAGCAGTGAGGTCTGCTATTTCTTTTGCATATTTCCCATTATCTAAAAGCTCATTTGTCTTTAGAGGTTCTTTCTTTATTCCCATCTTAGCCAATAGACTTTCTAATCTTTCTATTCTCCTTAGTCTATTTGGTGCATTTGAATTGATAAAAGGAAAGAAAATCTCTTTATTATTTACGCTGACAAAATATCCATACCTTTGAGTGGCAATGTCAAGCTTAGCTCCATGTTTGGTGAAGTTTTGGAAAAAGGGAGTTCCTAGATACATGGCACAATCCATGTTAGGAATTATTGGGTATACTACCCTTACTCCAACATCTTTTGTCAGAAATATCTCAATTTCTGCTTCTGTCTTTGTTTCAATCTCACCACTGGCAGTGATTACTCTAGGGCATGCACTAGGCCTTCTCAGATGTGCGCTGACTACTATATCACTCACAATGTTTAATCTTGAACCAGTGTCCATTAAAACCTTCCAGTCTTCATACTGGTCTTCGATCCTTACTCTCATTTTGATACAATACATGACATCTCGATTCATAATATTGCATCCAAGGGTTATCCTATCTTCCTCTTCTGATGGCTCTTCTTTATACATTTGTTCGGAAATTGGATTAGCTATATAGGTCCAATTTTTTGTTTTACCTGAAAGAGGAGGATTTTTTGAAGTAGAAGCTCCTTGTGATCCTATTACTTTTACTGAAAGATCTCTGTGATTTTCAATGCACAATTTCTTATTCTCTTTTACAATCTTCCTTAGTTCCTTTATAGCCTGATGTATTGCTGGAAGAGTCTATGGAAGATCTTCTCCAAAATCCTATGTTCTAAATTGTCTTGTTAATGCTTCTACTGAAAATAATGTTGCAGGAGGAACATACCCTTTATGTGGCTGATTCTTTAGGCTTGAGGGTACTTGTTTCATATGTTCCATCAACATAGTTTTTTACATTTCTTTTAGTTGTGGGTCTGTTGCAACCATCATCTGTGTGAAGAGATTCCTACTAGTCTCTTTGTAGTTTGTCTTCATCATCCTTACTGTATTGTAGTTGCAGACATCTGGGTCACTGCATTCACAATCTCGGCATTGAGTACAGTAAGGATCTCTACATAATTCTCCTTCTGGTGATGATGAATAGTTTGCATAATTTAGCTCATTTTCTGATTCTGAATCAGAACTGATTATCTCATCACAACTGCTAGGAAGATCAAAGAAGTTGACTTTTCCTTTTTTATTTTTATATGTAATCTTCCTCTTCGATTCCTTCTTCTTCTCGGGACATTTTTTTGCAGTATGCCCTTTATTTTTGCAGTTGTAACATATTATTTCTTTATCCTTAGATAACATTTATGTATGTTTATATGGCTTCTTTTTGAAATGTGTCTTGGGTTTGCTTTTGGAGTGCTGGGAATTCTTCTTAGAATGGAAATTTTTCCTTTGCTTCTGCCCCTCAGAATTGCAGCTTTCCCAAGGTGCCATTGTTTGCAGAGCTGCTGATAGCCATGAGGTTTTCTTGGATTTGTGGCAACTCGAGCAATCTTCATTTGTGAACAAAGCTCAACAATTACAACTTTGACTGCTTGCCGAATCACACCAAATTTATAGTCGCCAACTTTGCCTGGAAGCTTACTTACTATTGAAGAAGATACCCATTGTGGAAGTGAGGCAACAAAGATTTCCTTCCATTTAGGTTCAAGAATCAAATCAGGAGATGAAGTATGGAGTATGTGCAAAAACTCATTAAAATATTCATCAAAATCTTGCATGTTATGCAACTTCATAGCAAGCAGTGTGATGGTTGTGATTTCATTTGTGATTTGAGGAAAACCAACAAAATTTACAGTGATCCCATAGAGTAGTTTTTCTATCATATTATTTACAGGAAGATGGGTAACAGGATCCATATAAGTGGTCCCATCTTCATTCAGCATAACTGACTGTTCCCAAGAGGGAAGAAGGTTTGGTTCCTTCAATGTTTCTGCTCTTAAGCATGCATCCAAAGTACCTTCAAATTCTCCAATTATTCTTCTGTAGGCATTAATAGGACCAATGTCATCTACAAGATATGTTCTATAGCATACTAACATAGAATGTAGGACTGACATTACCTCTGCCTCAGTGCAGTTATCAATATTCCATGAATAGGTGGAATTGGCAGACCAATCTTTGTGATATTCAGATTTCATTAAATATATTCGTTCTGGGGCTGGATCCCAAGTAGAATTCCACTTGGATCTGGAAGAAGTGGCATTGACTTGATGTTCATCATCTTGTTCAATTTCTGTAATGCCAAATTGCTCTTTATATTTTGCAGAACATTTACTGATACAAGCCTCAAGATCCTCAAGTTTTGGGGCTATTTCAATCTTGTGGAGACTTGTATCTACGTTATCCTTGTCTTGAGAAGATTCACCAAAAAAAATTTCAGACATGCTTCCTTTAAATTCATCAGTCTTTTCTTCAGAAGGTTTCTCAGGCAACTTTGGTTTTTCTTCAAAAGGTTGTGCTGACAAATAAGGAACTTTGCTGAAAACACTGGGATTTGCAAACAAAGAATAAGGATGAGTAGATGTAGGTGGTGGAAAGTTTATGGAGCTAGGAGCTTTGATCAGACTTTCCACTGAAGAAGTAATAGTGTATGGGACTGACGTTTTAGGCTCAGAAAATAGAGTAGTGGATTTATAAGCCTCTGCACTAGGATTTTTCTTAAGTGATTCCACTCCAGTAGATACAACCCATACTTGATGTTTTACAATATCAAGGCTTTTGCTAACCTTGATGGTTTCCTTTCCATGAGCTACTGCGGCCTCATGGATCTTTTTTTCAGTTTGAATTGATATTCTGTCTAGACTCTGAGCAATGGTTTGATCATTTTTTGCCAGAGTTGTAACATTGTTATTCAGATAGGTTGTATTATAGTCTTGCTTCTCTAGAATCCTTTCTAGCATAAGTTTCATTTTAGAACAAGCAATTTCTACAGAATCAAATTTATTTCTCAAAATTTTTTCTAAACTGGAGATGGCAAGGTTTGTCCAGTTGGTTGTTGCAATTGCTTCTTTTGCAGGCAAAGAAGGATCATCAGGATGAGAAGGAAGAAGTTTGTATTTCTTTAATATTCATGAACATCTTCTTGTAAATTCTTCTAGTCCTGCTAGAGCTTTAGGCTTTGTACATGACTCTGCTATCCCAGCCTACCGAAGAAATCCTATTGATCCAATCCACAGCTCAATAGAAATTCCTTCAAATGAAGAAATAATTGCATTTCTTAAGATCTTCAAATGAATTGGACCCTATGATCCAGAAAATGTCTGGAAAAAGAAAATGTTTAACTGGGATATATACACTCATGAAAAAGAACATTTGTACATGCAAGAGATGCTCCTTCTTGAAAAAAAGGATAGAAAAGCTTTCAATCAGTAGAACAGTGAGAAATGGAAAGAATATATGAAAGCTCAAGACCTTTGGATATCATTCTATGAATGGTATTATCCCTCTGCAAGTCAAGTAGAGGAATCCTTAATAAAACAGTTCAGGAATGAAGCCAAGCAGAAAAGAATCAAAGCACCTGAACAATATGTAGAAAAGAAGCTAGAAGAGAATCGTGTCATAATTCGTTTTCCTCTACGCACTCCTGAATTCTCTCCAAAAATTCAAAATATGCTCTCAAAACCTGATTTGCCAAAACATCTGACTATTGTTAGGGAAAAAGGAGAAGAATTAATAAAGTCTGTATGCTCCCAGTTTCATGTTAACATGATGAGATCAGGAACTCCAGGGAAGCATAAGTGGGAACTTCTAGATGGTTCTATCCAAGAAACAAATTCTGAATTCCCACCATGGAAAAATTTTGTGATTCGACAACAGGATGGAAAGCTATACAAACTTCTTCCTTCTCATCCTGATGATCCTTCTTTGTCTGCAAAAGAAGCAATTGCAGCAACCAACTGGACAAACCTTGCCATCTCCAGTTTAGAAAAAATTTTGAGAAATAAATTTGATTCTGTAGAAATTGCTTGTTCTGAAATGAAACTTATGCTAGAAAGGATTCTACAAAAGCAAGACTATAATACAGCCTATCTGAATAACAGTGTTACAACTCTGGCAAAAAATGATCAAACCATTTCTCAGAGTCTAGATAGACTATCAATTCAAACTGAAAAAAAAAATATCCATGAGGCCGCAGTAGCTCATGGAAAGGAAATCATCAAGGTTAGCAAAAGCCTTGATATTGTAAAACATCAAGTATGGGTTGTATCTACTGGAGTGGAATCACTTAAGAAAAAGCCTAGTGCAGAGGCTTATAAATCCACTACTCTATTTTCTGAGCCTAAAACGTCAGTCCCATACACTATTACTTCTTCAATGGAAAGTCTAATCAAAGCTCCTAGCTCCATAAACTTTCAACCACCTACATCTACTCATCCTTATTCTTTGTTTGCAAATCCCAGTGTTTTCAGCAAAGTTCCTTATTTGTCAGCACAACCTTTTGAAGAAAAACCAAAGTTGCCTGAGAAACCTTCTGAAGAAAAGACTGATGAATTTAAAGGAAGCATGTCTGAATTTTTTTTTGGTGAATCTTCTCAAGACAAGGATAACGTAGATACAAGTCTCCACAAGATTGAAATAGCCCCAAAACATGAGGATCTTGAGGCTTGTATCAGTAAATTTTATGCACAAGATAAAGAGCAATTTGGCATAACAGGAATTGAACAAGATGATGAACATCAAGTCAATGCCACTTCTTCTAGATCCAAGTGGAATTCTACTTGGGATCCAACCCCAGACCGAATAGATTTAATGAAATTTGAATATCACAAAGATTGGTCTGCCAATTCCACCTATTCATGGAATATTGATAACTGCACTGAGGCAGAGGTAATGTCAGTCCTACATTCTATGTTAGTATGCTACAGAACATATCTTGCAGATGACATTGGTCCTATTAACGCCTGCAGAAGAATAATTGGAGAATTTGAAGGTACTTTGGATGCATGCTTAAGAGCAAAAACATTGAAGGAACCAAACCTTCTTCCCTCTTGGGAATAGTCAGTTATGCTGAATGAAGATGGGACCACTTATATGGATCATGTTACCCATCTTCCTGTAAATAATATGATAGAAAAACTACTCTATGGGATCACTGTAAATTTTGTTGGTTTTCCTCAAATCACAAATGAAATCACAACCATCACACTGCTTGCTATGAAGTTGCACAACATGCAAGATTTTGATGAATATTTTAATGAGTTTTTGCACAGACTCCATACTTCGTCTCCTGATTTGGTTCTTGAACCTAAATGGAAGGAAATCTTTGTTGCCTCACTTCCACAATGGGTATCTTCTTCAATAGTAAGTAAGCTTCCAGGAAAAGTTGGCGACTATAAATTTGGTGTGATCCGGCAAGCAGTCAAAGCTGTAATTGTTGAGCTTTGTTCACAAATGAAGATTGCTCAAGCTGCCACAAATCCAAGAAAACCTCATGGCTATCAGTAGCTCTGCAAACAATGGCACCTTGGGAAAGCTGGCAATTTTGAGGGGCAGAAGCGAAGGAAAAATTTCCATTCTAAGAAGAATTCCCAGCACTCCAAAAGCAAACCCAAGAGACATTTCAAAAAGAAGCCATATAAACATACATAAATGTTCTCTAAGGATAAAGAAATAATATGTTACAACTGCAACAAGAAAGGGCATACTACAAACAAATGTCCCAAGAAGAAGAAGGAATCAAAGAGGAAGATTACATACAGAAATAAAAAAGGAAAACTCAACTTCTTTGATCTTCCTAGCAGTTGTGATGAGATAATCAGTTCTGATT
This sequence comes from Pinus taeda, assembly GCA_000404065.3. Classification (NCBI taxonomy): domain Eukaryota; kingdom Viridiplantae; phylum Streptophyta; class Pinopsida; order Pinales; family Pinaceae; genus Pinus; species Pinus taeda. The sequence continues at coordinate 281,502 of APFE030879243.1, forward strand.
CAGAATCAGAAAATGAGCTAAATTATGCAGACTATTCATCATCATAAGAAGAAGAATTATGCAGAGATCCTTACTGTATTGAATGCCGAGATTGTGAATGCAGTGACCCAGATGTCTGCAACTGCAATACAGTAAGGATGATGAAGACAGACTATGAAGAGACTAGCAGGAATCTCTTCACACAGATGATGGCTGCAACAGATCCACAGCTAAAAGAAATGTATAAAACTATGTTGATGGAACATCTGAAACAAGTACCCTCAAGCCTAAAGAATTAGCCACATAAAGGGTATGTTCCTCCTGCAACATTATTTTCAGTAGAAGCATTAACAAGACAATTTCGAATCGAAGATTTTGGAGAAGATTTTCCACAGACTCTTCCAGCAATACATCAGGCTATAAAGGAACTAAGGAAGACTGTAAAAGAGAATCAGAAATTGTGCATTGAAAATCACAGAGATCTTTCAGTAAAAGTAATAGGATCACAAGGAGCTTCTACTTCAAAAAGTCCTCCTCTTTCAGGTAAAACAGAAAATTGGACCTATATAGCTAATCCAATTTCTGAACAAATGTATAAAGAAGAGCCATCAGAAGAGGAAGACAGGATAACCCTTGGATGCAATATTATGAATCGAGATGTCATGTATTGTATCAAAATGAGAGTAAGGATCGGAGACCAGTATGAAGACTGGAAGGTTTTAATGGACACTGGTTCAAGATTAAACATTGTGAGTGATACAGTGGTCAGTGCACATCTAAGAAGGCCTACTGCATGCCCTAGAGTAATCATTGTCAGTGGTGAGATTGAAACAAAGACAGAAGCAGAAATTGAGATATTTCTATCAAAAGATGTTGGAGTAAGGGTAGTATGCCCAATAGTTCCAAACATGGATTGTGCCATGTATCTAGGAACTCCCTTTTTCCAAAACTTCACCAAACATGGAGCTAAGCTTGACATTGCCACTCAAAGGTATGGATATTTTGTCAGCTTAAATAATAAAGAGATTTTCTTTCCTTTTATCAATTCAAATGCACCAAATAGACTAAGGAGAATAGAAAGATTAGAAAGTCTATTGGCTAAGATGGAAATAAAGAAAGAATCTCTAAAGACAAATGAGCTTTTAGATAATGGGAAATATGCGAAAGAAATAGCAGACCTCACTGCTAAATTTAAAGAATGTTTTTCAGATGACCCTAATGCCTTTTGGCACATACATAAGCATGAAGTGGAACTCCCATTAAAAGCAGACTTCAATGGTAAACTCAGAAGATCCAAAGCAGTTCCAATGAATGAAGAACAGATGAAGATGTGCAGAGAAGAAATTGAAGATCTTCTGAGAAAAGGATTAATAAGGAAAAGCAAGAGCCCAATTGCTTGCTTTGCATTTTATGTAAATAAGCATGTAGATATTGCTAGAGGTAAGCCTAGATTGGTAGTCAATTATAAACCTCTAAACAAAATTCTCGACTATGATGCTTATCCCTTTCCAAAACCATCTACCATACTGGCCCAAACATCAAAATCTAAAGTGTTTTCTAAATTTGATTTGAAGTCGGGATTTTGGCAGGTCGGTACCAAAGAAGCCGATAAGTGGAAGACAACCTTCTCAGTTCCACAAGGGCATTATGAGTGGAACATTATGCCTTTTGGTCTCATCAATGCACCTTCAACATTTCAGAGAATAATGGATGAAACCTTCGAAGGTATGGATGAATTCTTGAAGAAATATATTGATGATCTGTTAATACATTCTGACAATATACCAGATCATATCAAGCATTTAAAGATTTTCTTGAAAAGAGTCAAAGATATGGGTATTGTTCTATCTGTATCAAAGATGAAGCTTTTCAGGACTATGATAGATTTTATGGGATATAATATCTAGTATGGTTCTTATACTGTGATTCAGAGAAGTTTGAATTTTTTTGATCATTTCCCAGATGAGATAACTCATAAAAATCAGTTACAGAGATTTCTTGGAAGTCTCAATTATATATCCAAGTTTCTGAGTCATTGTGCCCAAGACAGAAAATTATTGAATAAGAGACTCCAGAAAATCCCAATCCCTTGGGATGAAAACTGCACCCAAGCAGTGAGAAGGATAAAGGAGAGAGTAAAGAGTATTCAACCTTTATCTCCAATAAGAGAGGAATGGAAGAAAATCATCATGACAGATGCCAGTCAAGCCGGATGGGGAGCAGTTTTATGCCAAGAAACCCCAAATAAAATTGGAGGAAAGAAGGAAATAGAAGCATGTCAGTATGCCTTGGGACTTTGGGCCAAAAACCAATTAAATTGGTTCAGCTTGAAAAAAGAACTAAGAGCAGTGTGTCTCGGCATTGCTAAATTCAAAGATTTTGTCATATACACTAACTTCACAATTAGGACAGACTGCCAAGCTTTGAAATATGCCATCCACAAATGCTAATTTGAAGATGCAGCAATGGTCAGGTCGATAATGGAACTAAGTCAATATTCTTTTGACATTGAGTTTGTTCCAGGAGACAAAAACAATTTCACAGATATGCTGAGTAGGGAATTCCTCTCAAAACATTCCATCCTTGCTTTAAATTGCAATTCCATAAGAAGATATGAAGACACTGTTGAAATAGAAACCCCAACTGGATGGGTAAGTTATAATCCTGAAACTCCTTTACTTACTCATGATGAAGCTTGGTATCCTATCAAAGAACTCAGGTATAGGGAAGATATTCCATATCTCTGGACAGAAACTATGTAGGATGAAATGAATGAAGAATCAATTGAAGCCCTGGAATATTTAGAACACATTGGCAACATACTCTACACTCTTGAAATGGATGATGAAGATGATGACAGGATGACAAGTTGTCATATTACATTCAGAAGATTTGATAACCATCTTCATAGAGATAATTATATCCTGATAGACAGAAGGAAGCCTTTTTTTTGGCCATGAATCTCCAAAATTATTCAGCTAATTTATTTTATGCTTTACAATTTTCTTTTTTATTTCAAGGAATGGTAGTTGAAGCACTGGAACAAGAAGATCCCACACCTGATTGGTTCATAGGTTGGTGGCGGATTTATGGACTCTCTGCCTTGGTCATAAACCCATATACACTTCACATGTTAAATATCCCTGGCTTTAGTGAACCAAGGGCTCACATGAATGGAATTTTGTACAAATCTGTTGAAGATATTGCTGACATTGAAGATTTTTCCTTTCTGCAAGGTATGCGACGTTGTGGTCATATCAGATGGTTCGTCATGAATCATTACAAAGCAAGGACAATATCTTCCAGTACCAATTATGAAGATTTTCAAAATCAAGTTGACATAGTATCAAATCCTTTCCAATACATCAACTTCCTGGAGCCACCTGACAGCCATAGTTCATAGACCTAGGAATCAGAGAAAGAAGTGAGGGTCTAGTACTTCAATAATCATCTGGTTGAAGGATTCTCATACCAGCATTATACATACCCACAGATAGATTATTACATGATTGACTAGTGTCGTCTTTCCAACCGAAAATGGTGTTGGACAAGCTTTCGTGGATTCCCTTGTCCTGGAATCTCCACTTTGTAATCAAATGAGATTTGAATATATTTGCTTTATGTCTTTTCGAGCTTTTGTGGGTTCACTCAATTCTTGAACTTCCACTGTGTGAATAATCTGAGTCATAGATTCGGTCCCCACATGCCTCTGGCTATCCGTAAAAGGAGAAGGGATGAGATAACATGGGACATTCCTCCCATGCCCGAATCTAGCTTTCGGTGATCAGATCAGACCCGATCAGCATCTTATCTTTTGAGTCATCAGTCTGTACATTGGCGGTCAAGAATTCACAGATGCTTGTCCCCTTTGCTAGTTCTATAAATATTTGGAACTGCAAGGTAAGGTTCATTCGGGATTTGGGAGTTTTAGAGTCTAGAGTTTTGAGTCAAGTTTTTCTCCTGCTGACAATTTATCTGAACTGCTTGCAACACGAGGAGAACTTACGTCCTTAGGTGATTTGGGAGCCTACGCATCAGTGCTTGACGCTGGTGAGAACCTAAAGTGGCCGAATCATATAGAGAGTCTTTGAGTGTATAAGTCTATGAGTTTTTGAGACTCAGCCTACACACATGCTAGGTAGCCTATGAATTTCTTAAATCTATGGCTAAGATATATTCGTTAAATGTTGTTGCAGTCAAACTGAGGAAGAAAATTCAGTCTTGCATATGTCCATTGTTGTAATCATCAGTTTTCAACCAATAAAGAAAGACATTTCTGCATATCTGTGTATTTGAATGTTATGATCCTAAAAATGTGCAAGAGATGGAAGAACGAATGACTATGATTAGAGGAAGGCTAAAAGAAGCACAAGATCGACAAAAGAGTTGTGTTTATTCTCATCGATTAGATCGAAGTTATGAAGTGGGAGATAGGGTATTCTTGAGAGTAAGGCCCCAAAAAAGCTCTATAAGATTTGGAAAGGGAGAAAAATTGTCTCCATGGTTTGTGATACCTTTTGAAATCTTAGAAAAGAAAGGGACGCTGGCATATAGGATTTCTTTACCTTCATATTTAGCATATGTACATGATGTGTTTCATGTTTCTGTTTTGCATCATTATATTTCAGATCCTTCACATGTTATTGACTTTGGTCATTTCAGGTTTCGGATGAGGGAACAGTGATGGCCGAACCAATTCACATACTAGACCATTGAACTTTTCAGCTTAGACGATTGTTAGTGGACCAGGTTCAGGCCTAGTGGGACAATTATAGTCCCAGTTGAGCTACTTTGGAGGACACTGAGGAGATGCATCACCATTTTCCTTACCTATTCCAAGGACTTCGAGACGAAGTCCATTATTAAGAGGGGGTGTATGTAGTGCCCCGCTCTAGTTGACTAACAATGATATGTCATTAACATTTATTTAGCCCTAAGGCCTGCACTTTATTCTTTGAGGACCTTAGGTTGAGGATCCAGACATATGACTCTATTATTAGGGGTTGTGATATTAGTGGTTGTGATGTTTATGTATGTTCTCCATTGATATTATGATGAAGATATCATTAATGGTTATGTATGTATCTGCTGGTATTATGATGATTGTAGCATTAATGGTTATGCATGTTCTCTATTGGTATTATGATGATTGTAGCATTAATGGTTATGCATGTTCTCTATTGATACTATGATGATTGTCGCGTAAATGGTTATGTTTGGTCTCTATTGAATTTATGATGTTGATAGCAGTAAAGGATATGTATGTTCTCTATTGATGTCATGATGATGATAGCTTTGATGGACAGGTATGTTTCTATTGATGTTATGATGATGATAGCCATGATGGATGTGCCCCCCATGTTACCTACTTTCATTAGTTTTGATTCGCAATGAGCAATGATGTGAATGACTAGGTGATGTTAATAATGCTATTATGACAATGACTAACACTGAGAAACCTTGTTACTGATGATTATTGAGTATGGCAGGAAACCATCAAAGGCACTCACATATGACAAGTTGATGACACCTGGTTTGATGAAAATGTATATTATTTTATCTTTGAAATTCTAAGTCAATTTTGAAACCTGCTATATATGTTTATCTATATTCTGATGATATGTTAGTGATTGCAGGCACATATTAGTTGCTTGGTTTAATGACTCACATATGGGTGATGGGGTTGTACAATTGGATGGAACTACATAGGAGGGGTGGGGCAATGTCCCTGATCTCACCCACTAGCACTCCCGTCATGACTTGGGCTGAAAATGTTGAAACACCTTCGCTTTGAAGATCACGATGTCATGAGGGCAAGTCCCAAAGTTGGGTCGCTCATGAGGATTTTACCCGGGGGCGCATCAAGGTGGATTCCTTGATCCCCGACACCATTATTCTCACTATAGCAGGCAACATAAGAGATGATAGTGGTCTCTGTCGTTGCACCTATACTTTCCCCTCATAGCCACTGAATACTTGAACAGAAAGTGGCATGGTACCCTTGGAACTTCAAGGGAATTTCTTGAAGGGCATGACCAACTTGGTACCCTTGGCATCACAAATAAAATGTTAGGCATGGCACCCTTGGAAATTCAAGGGAATTTCTTTAAGGGCAAGACCAACTTGGCACCCTTGGCATCACAAATAAATTGTTAGGTGTGACACCCTTGGAACTTCAAGGGAAGTTCTTGAAGGGCACGACTAAACTTGGTACCCTTGGAATCATTAAAAATAAATAAATTAATAAATATAATGAAGATATGAAAACCAGGTAAATTCACATCAATAGCAAATGACGTTAGAAACCAAGGTAATTAAATCAAGAATAAAACTTGGGTTAAGAGGATCTTAGAAAGAAATAAAATGTTTTACCTTAAAAACTCTACCTTCCCCATGTTGGAAAATATTAGGTAGATAATGTAGTTCAATTAGGTTAAAAGGGGAAAGAGGGACATAAATGCAAGGATAATTAGTAATCCTAAAATAGTTAAACCTAATTAAGGGAAGAGGATGGTGAATTAAAATAAGATTAATAAATTAAATTTTAGAGAAATTTAGAGAACTTCCATGTGGCAACAACCAACATAAGAATATTCATTTAAGAGATAACTTGAGTAAAATTAGGGAGTAGATAGGGGATCAAATCTTGACTTATCAATTGACTTTAGTAATGAACACAAATTAAGGAGTAAAAAGGGGTATCAAGAGACAACTAGGAGAAGAAATAGGAATCTTGTTGAGATGAAAAAAAAAATTAGTTTTAAATTAAAATTTAAGTAAATAATTTTGGAGACCCTTGATGAGAGAGTGACACATGGGTGGGTGAATAATCAAACTATTGAATTATAAAAAATAATTAATTATGCATGAAATTCCAAGTGTCACCTATGAGGACTCCTATCAAAGAAAGGGCAGGCCATAAGAGAGGGGACTTTTACTTTACCCTATTGTTGGATGGATGAGACTATGTCAGAGTAGTGACTACGATCTATAGTGAGTTTGGTGAGGTAGAGGACTTTAGAGAGGGGACTCTTGAGCCAAGGAGTGCTCTCCTCTACCAGTTAATACATTCCTCTATTGAACAACCCCATTGCAACTCGGGGGTCTGTGGGGAAGGAGAGTACCCAAGGAGTAGGCTAGGAGGTCAACCGGTGGGTCATTGCATTCAAATCATATTCACACTCAGAGGCGACCAACAACAAAGGAAGACAAGTAGCAGCAAGTCAAGTTTGAATCTTATCTTCTGGTGAATGATACCTATGTTGTATTATATTCTTTTATGACTTCTTTATGGTCTTAGTTATATATATGTAAATTAGATGATATGTTCAATGAAGAGAAATTCATAGAGGTGTTAAATAGTGCTTAATAAATTTGAATTCCCAATGCTATTCTCTTCTATCCTCATCTGGTTGTATTTCTATTATGATTATAAAATAATAATAATATAGATTTGGCTCCTACAAAAGGCTTTTGTTTACTTGAATATATATTTAAAGGTTTATTACTGATTAGGGTTGTGATTTTGCAGGATCTCTCCATAAAAAAGTTGAATGATTGAAGCATGATTAGATTAGTGGATATATATCTAACTTAGCTGATTAGGAGAGATAAAGAATCTTGTGGCGAAAATATGCTTGGGAGGACATCTAGCCGGCCTATGTGTTGATATCTATATCCCTAAGTAGCAAGGGTGGCGTTGGTTATAGAGATATGACCTTGGATACACACCTAGATCCTTGGGTTGGTGTTAGAGTTTAAAAGTTTGAGTTTTGAGGTTACCCTTCAATTTGCAGACAAAACATTTGTTCTATCGGGAAAGGCATACATTTTCCAAATTACCCTTCAATTTGCAGACAAAACATTTGTTCTATCGGGAAAGGCCTATCTTCTAACGGAGGTATCTTATTCCAGTCTAATCCCATCTTCCTATATGGAAGGGTGTCAGACTGGTCATATATCCTTCGCGGAAACCTACCCTATACCTTGAGTTTTCCTGCCGGAGGTGGCCAGGGTACATGCCCCTGGGTTTTATCCATGTCCCCCAAATTACTCGCTTTCTTCAGGTGGATGGACTAGAGATTGATGAGACTTTCCTTGCGTGAAAAGACCACTTAAGGATGTCATTTGACTATTAGCTATGTGTGAGCCAGGGAACGAAAGCTGGTCTACGAGCTGGACCGCTCGGCCTTCATGCAGAAAACACATTACTCTAAAGAGTGAGGAGACAATGGCTCCCATGCTATAAATATAGTCGCGCCCAAGGAGTAGATTAAATTCTAGAGGTCCTTGGACTACCATTACATTCATATAAACGTTTTTCCTTCTCAAAGTAATAGGCACATTTGGAAGGATCCCTAACGGTCGATTGGTTCCTTTGTCGAAGCCTGTTAGATTTCTCATCTCAGGCAGAAGCGATGGCGAACCAAGCGCTCCCCAAGTAGTCGAGGAAAGGATACTCACAGAAGCCCCTTCATCTATGATGGTACCAACCATGACCATTCTGTAAGCTTGTACAATGATTAGGAATGGTACACTAGCTGGTAAACGGGGTCTGCCTAGTAGATTCCAATCGAAGGAAACTACTAGGTAGCTTGGAGGTGGGACCAAATAGACGGCTGGATACGACTCTGACGAACTTCCTTCCTGCAGTAAAGGAATGAGTAGATTGCCCCCATGTTCATCGGAGTCTGTGTTTATGAAAAGAATTTGAACGGTGTCATTCTCATTCTCTTCAGTGACTGTATCATCTGAAGATGGACCTTCTGAAGGCAAGACCGCATCAATTGCCGCCTCGACCTTTTGACTTTTGTCTAGTGTGGATTCAGAGGGTTTATCTTCAACTATAGATGCTTCGATCAACCATAATGGCATGTCAGTCAGATTTTCAACTAGTGATGGACTCAGCAAGAGTTTCTTGTATCCAGGAGGAAGCCGCAGCGGTGAAGCAGGATGGTTATCCAAGACTCTTTTAGCTTCATCTAGGGAGGGACAATGATGGATGATGTGATCACCTTCATGCAGCTTACAAGGAAATTTACATTTCTTTTTCTGTCCAGATACTTCTCTTTCATTAGTTGACGATGTACTTTCAACATGATCAGAGGTTGATGACACCGAATTGTGCAAACGAGGAGACCGGTCCCTTAAGATCCGAGGGATGCAAGGAAAATCACGATGATAGTGGTCTCCTTTGCAAATGACACATGGAGATTTAGGCTTGGATGGTGCAGTGGTGGATTTTCACTAGACGATGCACGGTTGCACCTTTTCGCCTTTGGCTCCTTCTTCTTCTTTTCCTTCTTCTCCTTCCCCTTCTTCTCCTTCTTAGTTACTTGATTTTTAGCTTTACCAGCTTCATCAAGCGAAAAGGAAGGAGGAGAGGGAGAAACGGACGAAGTAGAAGGTTGGGGGGTAACTCTAGTATCATCTAATTGCTGACTTGATTGTTCAGGAATCGCGGTGTTCTGAACGATAGAGGTAGAGAAGAGCCATATTGGCAAGCCAATTGTCAATCCTGGAAGTGACAATGTGGCCATATGAGGTGCACCAACATCTCCCCAAGAGGAGAAAGGACTAGAATTTCCTCCAAGGGGAAATCCTTGGTTGGT
>APFE030879243.1:295541-309994 GCA_000404065.3 Pinus taeda
AATAAATAAGTAGATTATACAAATACTAATATATATTATAATTTATTAAATTGATACATTGCATGTAATGGATAATATATACATTACAAAAAACTTTGCATACGATATGACATAAAATCGTGGATAATAATACAAATGTTCTCCATTAAATTCCTGGGGTATTTTCCCATGGAAATTTGAAAAATAATTTGAAGTTTTCTATATTCAAATTCCCATAGGACCTAAGGTTTTGATTCTCTCTCTAATACCACATTTAACAAAATGGAATTAAAATATACAAACTAATTACATCAAACTATACTATTAATAATTGACACAAAATATTGAATTGATTTAGCATAAAAATTCTAAAACCATGAACAACGAATACTTACCTGTAGAGCGAAGATATAATTTACTGGATATTTTGGAGCAGTGGCACTAATTGAATCCTGCTAACTGCAAAAATGTTTTAGGGATGTATCTCCACCCAACCATAGGCTCAGTTGCACATAATATTTCTACAACTGACCACCCTTGAGCCCCTTGTTTCACAGCGTTTTGTCACTGTCCCTGTACTCCCTGTTCCTTGATCCTATAGAACCTCTACAATGAACCCCGCATGCTTTGCCTTCATGAACAAACTCCCATTGTGTCCCTCTTCATGAGTAGATCAATTCCCTTTTGCACCATTTCCCATAAAACTTTTGTTTTGCCCAGTTTACAATACTTACGCTAATGGCCTTTGTCTCCCCCGCGTCGATGTGTAGAGATTAGCACTACTCCTCGTGCCAACTGGAGTGACTGGGTTGTGTATCAGTCACGTCAGTCCTGTTATGAATTTTTTTTTAAATTAGAGTTGAAACTTCCAGCTCTAGAAGCTCTGTAACGGAATTCTGGTAAATGGTTTGGCCTGATGGGGTCGAGGATGACAGTTTGGGCTCCTTTCCCCTATAATGATGGAACTACCTCAAGGGATAAGCCCTTCTCCCATGAGAAGAGGATCCATCTACCATCCATATTTCCTATATAAACCTCCTTCCCAAGCAGAAGCTAGTCATAGTTGATAATTTTGGCTGAGTGTGAGTGTTATAGTTGCAAACTGTTGATGCTATTTTGGAGTAGACAGGCAAGCTATTACGAGTTGTAGCCATCTAGTTGTGTGAGGCAGAAGTGTGTCCTGGTTTGGAGTGAAGCCTAAAGGGAAGAGCTTTAAAACTATTGTTGTTTGAAGCCATCATGGTTAGCAGAAGTGTGTGGGAACCCGGTCTTGTCATAGGAATACTACAACGTCAAGACGAATGGTTGTAATCTCTCTTTGATATTAATATATGCAACTATTGATTGATTTCCTACATGTTTTGTAATATTACATATCCATGTCTTAATGTTTCTTGACTTGTTAAGTAGGTTGAATTGCAATTTGTCTATTATTATGTTTGTATGTTGTTGTTGTTTACTTGTTACAGAAGCTTGAAGAAGGAAGCGAGAGATTGCTAGTGCAAGCAAGCAAGGACATAATCAAGCAAGATAAGCAACCAAGAGGTAGGCCCTCTTGATTGATTCTAACCTAAGTAAATCTTCCATGGAATGTATCTATTGTGGCTAGACCCATTATTGGGCTAGAGGAATTCGTTCATGTCTGCACTTATAATTTTACTTCACCACAAATTGGTGACTACACCGGGGATCCCAATCCTTTTGTTTGTTTTGGATTTCATGATTTTGTGAGAAATTTTCTAGTTTTGCATTTTCCCTTTGGTTCTGTTTCTTTTCTCCTGCTTACTGGCCTAAGTCTAAAATTCATAGTAACAGATCTGGTCCATGTTTTGAATTTTTTTTTCCTTAGTTACCTTGGACAGCGTGCTTAATCCGTTGACAGTCATGTTGACCAGTGCGAATTGTTGAGGAACATTCGCACCAACCAGCCTCTAGCGCTTGTTATCAGTTAGGTAGTCATGTCGATGCCTGTAAGTGAAGATTAAGGCTCGACCCGAATCTTGGCCAATGTATTATGCTCTTGTGTTTTGACCCTATAAGCTTTTTGTACTATTTTCTCCTGGATTAGAAAGCTACTTTTCATTTGGTTTTGCTTGCTTGTTGGCTTGTCATCTTTCTATTGTTGGAGTCATGATTGCCATTGCACCAAAACCCGCAGGTGTTAGTAAACAGACACAATGTTAGATTTAAGCACATGCCACGAAACACACAGGGAGCATTGACCTTCTACACCGCAACTAACGGGGAGCCAACAATCTCCCCCCCAATGCAAGCCCAGTGTATTTCGAACTTGAGACCTTTGGCTCTGATACCACTTGTTGGAGTCACAATTGCCATTACACCAAAACCCACAGGTGTTAGTAAACAGACACATTGCTAGATTTAAGCACATGCCACGAAAAACTCGGGGAGCGTTGACCTTCTACACCGCAATTAACAGGGAGCCAACAATTGTTAGGAAATTATATGTTACAGAGCAATGGAACACATAAAATATTGTAGAAATATAAACACAGAAAATGCATAAAACAAGAGAGACATAGATATACGTGGTTCACCCAGTTTGGGCTACATCCACGGAGAAACAGCCAGTCCTTCTTTTATTATATTATCCAACAAACTGAAGAGATACAACCTACAGCAGATCCGCTATAACACCCTCTTCGATTTCAATCTCCTCTCTCTTCCTCACTTAGAATACAGATCTGCATAGACGCAATATAATTCCCTCATATATAGTGAGGGTTGCCTTCTAGGGAAAAAAAACCCTAAATTAAACATAACTTCTACCATCAGATCATCTGCCTAATGAACGACCCAGATTCACTAAAAATTATTATACTTTTACAAGGAAATTTTACATCTATTTTTAGCTTTGGGGACGTTTCCCTAGAACCCCCACTGGGGGACCGTTGGCCCCCAAACCCCCCAGCTAAGGAGGGGGATTAGCCCCCCACGGACCCCCATGGGGGGGACAAGACCCCCCTGCACCCCCCCGCGTGGAGGGGTGTATAGTCTTCCTAGGGTATACATCTGGCTGAAACCTTTGAATACAGAAGATAATCAGACTCCACACCTAACATCTATTTGATTGATTGAGTCATTGAGTGGCCAACAACACTAGGGCATCTAGTTGGTCACCCATTCAGCAGTTTGTGAACTCGCTAAGTCAGGTTGTAGGTGTGTTTATTCCTTGCATTTGTTTTTGGTCCTTTTACAACTTTGACCTCTTTTTGCACAAGTTTGAAAAAGTTTTGTTTGCTAGCTTGAACATCTCTTTCTGGCATAGATTACATTGTTGGCCTTGTGTTTGGTAAAGTCGGTATTTCATTGATCTGAATGAACTTCTCTTTTCATGTTTTCATCTTCTTAAAGAGCTCATTGTCTTGAAAAAAATTTCATTGAAAGATTGTATGTGAATTTTTTTTTTTCATTATTTCATGAGAAAGTATGAAATTCTAGCTTGTTGCATCATTATGTTACGATAATCTGAATCTTTTTAAAGACTAGAATTGCATCAACATTTGAAAAAGAAAGAGACTTTTTCATTTTGTAAGGACTAATAGATAAGTGCTTGCCGAGAAATTAGGAATTGGAATGAGTTTTTCATTAATTTATTTTTTTGGAAAAAGTAAGGTAGTGAAAGATCATTTTGTTTTCAGTTTCTTGATTGTTTGCATTTGATTGAGTAGTTTCTACCCTCTCTAGTGTAGGCATTTCATCGAATTGAAAGGGTCTTGTCTCATTTAGTTGCATTTGAGATTTTTCGAGTAGCATCGCAAAGACCTGAAAACTAAAACTTAACTCAAGATCAACTCTAAAATTAATTCAATTAACCTAAGGCACATTTGACATTAACGATCATATCTAGAAGGTCTAGGCTAGAGACGTGTTCCAACATCTTTAAACCTAGCAGTTGTCGTTAGATTCGGCATTAGACAACGCTAGCACATATTTTTGCTCCTTGTACCATCGAGTATATAACGGGAGACCCCACTAGGCCGGAAACCCTGTCATCCTTAGGAAGCTGAGTAGGCCACCTTACAAACATGATACACCGAACACAGCATTTGGGGATATTGCCTGCTCGTACATCTTGGTTCGCCAGGAGGTATTCTGCAGTTCACGGTTTCTTGGTAATCTTGTTTACCTAGATCATCCAGAGCAGTCATTTCTTATTTTTGACTCATTAAATTTAAAAGATCATTCGAGCACTTGTCCTTTCAAGCTCGTTTCCAATCGAAAGTGATAGAGTCATCTTTGTTTCTTTCTTGACTCTTAAAAACTGAAAGAGCATCAGTCTTTTATGTGTCTTAATAATTGATTGCCCATGATCCAAAACATCTTGTTAGTCTTTTTGACCAAATCGTGAGTTCCCTTAAAAGGAAATTTTAAATCCTTGAATTTATTTATTCTGTCGACTAAGACAAGGTCATCGTGGCTAAACCATCTGGTTCACCTAATTCCTCTTCCTCTCCTCCATCTGAAAGATTGTCTGAGGAGCCATTTCCTGAGTTATCAGAGTCACTTGAGGACCAAAATGTTGAACTTGCAATTTTTTTGAGTGTTCAACCATTGTCATCTCATCCTCCACCTACTTTCGATATAGGGTCACCTGTTGATCTTGGCTTGAAATCTTCAGACAATCCCGTTTGAACTCTAGAGAACTCGTCAATCACTGACGGTCAACTTGGACTGGTTATCTGTCCTCCAAACCCTCTGTTTGACGTTGTTGATATATCACCACAACGTCCTTACAGTAAGTACGACCAGCCAGATGTTCCTTTGGAACTATCCCCCAGTACACGTTCAGTCGTTCATTGTCATTTGTTTTCAAACATGGAACCTGAAGGCGACGCCCTAGTTACATCTCTGGATGAGTCCGAAGTTTATGCTCCACACACTGTTGAGGGGGAAGAATTGCAATTATAGTTCCCTCCCGAGGGCTTTCCTTTTTGAGAAGGTATTCCCGCTAGCTTTCCACCCAACTATGTGTCTTTGGGGCACTTAGTTTCAAGCACACCTAGTGCCTCATCACTCTACCATAATCCTGTATGGGCGTCAGGCCTACATTAGGTCCATTCGTCATGAACATGACTTCCCAACAAGTTGTTACTTCAGTCTCGATGCAACCCACTATTCTGAATACTCTTGTATCATCGATCCCAGTTATACGTCAGTCACAGCCAGCAGTTTCAAATATTATCTCCATCAGCTCCTCTGTACCATTAGTCAGTGGTCAGATTGTGCCACCGCCTAGGGAGTAGAACCTGAATGTTTCTATGGTGTTCGGGGCAACTAATGTGAGCGGCTCACAAGCTCACATGCTTGGTATAAACCAGCCCTCTTCTGGTATTATTTATAACCTTGTTGGTCCCACTAGATCAAGTAATATCCAGTACCAAAAAGTTCATAATCCCGTTGGTCCGTCTGGATCGAGCAATGTTCAGTATCAACAGCCCCATCATGCTCAGGTCCAATACCAAAATCCTTACGTTCCATATGGTTCTCAAGGATTGGTTAATCAACCTTACACCCTCCAATCTGGGCAGTACGTCCAGCCTGGCTACAGCCAGATTCAGTTCGACAATTTACCAGGCCCTGTTTAAGTACCCTTGCAATAGCAAGGAAAAATTATCCCGTAGCAAGGTCACTTACAACAACCACAAGGTCAATCCTT
Organism: Pinus taeda; assembly: GCA_000404065.3. NCBI lineage: Eukaryota > Viridiplantae > Streptophyta > Pinopsida > Pinales > Pinaceae > Pinus > Pinus taeda. Next base: position 301,201 of record APFE030879243.1, read on the forward strand.
ACAACAGTTGTAGCAAGTTGTGTAGCAACAGATGCCATATGCTTCGCACACCTCTCAATCCATACCTTGGCAGGGCCAACCTCTGCAACCCCATGGACAAATTTTGCAACCGCAAGGTCAACCCTTGCAACAACAAAACCAACCAGGGTAGCAACAACCCTTGTATACATACCAACAAATTCAACCCTTGTAGGCACAGGGTCAAGGTCAAGTCCTATAGTAGCAGGCCCAAAACCCTCTTTTCCTAGGTCAACAAGTTCATAATCTTGCCAACCAAGGGCACCATGTACACAACCCATACGTCTATGGACAACAAGTGTATCAACCTTATACCCAAGGGTTGCAGGTCTAGAATCCTCTTATTCAGGGACAACAAGTTCATCAACCCTATGTTCCAAGACAACATGTTCCATATCCATATGTCCAAGGTCAACAAGCTCAAAAACCTTTTAACACATATGTTGCCTATTAGCAACCTATGCCTAGATAGTTTCAAGGTATTGAGGGTCAAAATCCTCCCTATGGTCAAGGTAATCCGCAATGGGAGCAGCCTCAGATGCCATATGGCCAAAATCCCCCACTATGGGGCCAAAATCCTTACTAGCAAGGATGGGCTCCTCCCTTTGGGCTTGCTTATCGCCCTCCCATGCCTTGTAACACTCAATTACCTTTCTTGGCTACACTCGAGTTACTAGATGTATCATGCCTTATGAATGAGCCGATTCTTCATTCTCCATACGAGCCTCTGGTGCCATCCAAGATACCAAGTGATTGCTGAAAATTCGATAGAAAAGCTAAAGAAGATCCCCAGGCCCATGTGATGACATATCACCTATGGTGCTCGTCGAACTTGCATGTGGATGATTCCATTCATCTTCATCTTTTCCAATGAACCCTCATAGGTGCTGCAATGAAATGGTACATCGAGTTACCTCGAAGTACTTACTATGACTTTAATTCATTAGCCATGGCTTTCCTCATGCATTTTCAGTTGCCGGTTTGCTATGAAACTGGCACTTATTTGCTCACATCACTTAATAAAGATATTGTGACACACATCTCTAATCACATCCATGAATGGAGGTGTAGACGTTGTGTGATAAAATTTGAGACAGCTAATTAGTTGCTCACTGAATGGTTTACCAAATCATTCGTAGCCCCAAGTGCTCGCGATATAGCTATGGGTGGATGTGTCACTGAAGAGCAAGCCATCGCTCGTGCCTAGTACTTGGATCTGGTTTACTCCCAGCCTGGCACTTTATATGAGTTGTTACCCAATGCTCCATGACCATCATACGATCCCGCAACATCAAAGTCACCTGTTATTCCTCCCTTTGATGGAGTTATTGGTTCAGTATCCCAGACCCCTACTAAAACTTCTTCCAAACAGAAGTCGGTCTCGAATGCTGCTCCTACCAGTTCATCTCAGAATCCACCTAGCCCTTGTAAAACCTCAGAGGTCCACATTGTCCAGTCTACCGCAGTGGAGAAATCCTCGAAAGGAAAAAAGAAAGGAAAAGGCAAAGCTAAATTCGATGCCCTGAAACAGGGTCCTCCCAAATTGTCTATTGACGAATATTCACAACGGAAACCTAAGTATCCCTGCCTCATTTACAAGGAGGATCACTACACCAAGGATTGTCCTCAATGATCCGAAGTTAGCCACCAACTCAAAGGGACCCCTATTGTCCTGAAAGATCCATTTCCATCTCAGCAAACCCAAATGGTAGACCAACCCCGATCTGCTTCCTCTGAATCTCAAGTGTTCATGATGAGCACCCCTATTGATGTGGCTACCCAATAAAAAATTATCAAACTCCAGCTCTTGTAGCCAGGAAAGAAAAAGAAGCTGCACCTTCTTCTTCTACCCCGAGTTCTGGCCCTCTACAAATTGAGTGCCCTAACCTCGATTCTGCTACGCGGCCACCCTCTCGAGGTGTGTTGCAGAAATCCTCGTATAATCCCAACGTCTAAGCCACTTAGCACTACAATATTGTTGAGGACTTGGCTCAGGCACCATCATCCATGTCGGCTCTCGAGGTACTCTAAAGCTTCCCATCGCAGCAGAAATTTTTGTTGTCAGCTATCGGGGGCATCCATCCCACCGATACTAATTTGATATGTTTCTATCTAGAGAACCATGTTCCATGGCTCCCTCATCAGATTGCCTTTCTTATTCAGGTATTCATTAATGAGAAGACCATCCACCACACTGTCATTGATGAAGGTGCTTCCACCTACATCATGTCAACTGCATGTTGGAAGGCTACTAGTTCCCCAACACTGAACCAGTCTCTGAACACTTTGGAAGCTTTATATGGGCGCGATTCACAACCCTTGGGTGTTTTACCTAACCTTGTCATCACACTAGAATGCAAGACAATGCAGGTCGAAGTAGAAATTGTTAACACCAATCTCAATTATAATCTTCTACTCGTCCAAAGTTGGACTCATGGCATTCATGTTGTGGCCTCCTCCTTGTTTCGCATGATCCATTTTCCCCATCAAGGGAAAATTTTCACTGTCAATCAGTTGTCTTTCTTTGCCTCTTCCTCCTCTGATGGCAATGTTTCGTACATTAAGTACTCTGGTTCTCCCTATGAGACTGTGGGGGCAGGTCTCTTCAAAGATTCTGCCTTAATGGGAATTTTTCCACTCTAACCTCCTCATGAGGCCTCTGTCAACATGATCTCGGTCAAATCTGATCCCTGGATCATACCTACACCAAATCTTGTTGATAATTGGGGCGAGGTTATGCCACTTAATCTCGCCGAAGTCAATTACGTGGAAATTGTTTCGGCTTCGAACTCTGCATCCTCTGATTCTCATATGTTGAAGACTTCTCTCGATATGTACTCTCAATCCCCTTCTCTTGGCACTTTGGAATCATCTGATCCCTTAGCCGAGACCTTCCTCACTGATGAAGGTATCATGGATATCATGTCTCTCGAGGAACCACCATGGATCGATACTCATCATTGCTCCTCATTCCTACCTCGCCCGGCGGTCATGTCTACCACTTTCGAAGAGTCCTCTTCTCCTTTTCCACCACCGATTGTTACTCATGAAGTATGACCGGGAGGAAATCTGGGTAATATTACCCAAATGATGTCGATTGACATTTCTATCCAACCCAATGTCATTGAACATGTTCATATTGGGGTATCTTGTTCTCTGAATGAGATCAAGACATATACTCGTCTATTTCAAGAATTCTGTGATGTATTTGTGTGGTCTTACGAATAAATGCCTGGCATCAATCCTAGCATTATGGTGCATGAAATACCAACGTATCCACACACGAAACATGTTAACCAACGGCTTCGCTTGGTGCACCCTAGGAAGGCCACTGCTATTAAGGGTGAAGTCGAAAAGCTTCTCAAAGCTGGGTTCATTTATTCCATCCCCCTTATAGACTGGGTTTCCAATATTGTCCCAGTGATTAGAAAACAAGGCATGATCTGTGTTTGCGTGGATTATCAAGATCTTAATCATGTCTATCCTAAAGACAACTATCCTACTACCTTCATTAACCAACTCATTGATGAATGTGTCGGAAGCGAGATCTTTTCCTTTATGGACGGTTTTTCTGGCTATAACCAGATTAACATTACACTGGTCGATCAAGAAAAGATAGCCTTTATTTATCCATTGGGTACGTTCGCGTACAAGAAGCTCCCTTTCAGCCTCAAAAATGTTAGGGCCATGTTTCAATGGGCAATTTCCTACGCGTTTCATGATATTCACAACATTGTCCAGCCTTGGATGACCTTCCCGCCCATTCTCGTAAGTGCTGAGACCACCCAAACCATCTCCGACAGATTTTTCTATGTTGCAGATACTATAACATTCGGTTAAATCCACACAAATGTGTTTTCTGCGTGGAATCAGGACAACTCCTTGGCTTCATCATTTCCAAGGACAGTATTCACTTCTGCTCAAAGTCGAGGCCATTATAAATTTACCCCCTCCTTCACTACATCAACTCTAGAGCCTGCAAGGAAAGACCAACTTTCTCCAGCGTTTTATACCCAACTATGTCGGGCTAGCCACAAGATTTACCTGGTTACTCAAACAAGGAACACCCTTTGCATGGGAAGAGGTGGCTCAAAAATATTTTTATGATCTTAAGGCCATCCTCATAAGTTCTCCTCTATTGCATCTACCAAACTATTATGGAGATTGCTTCCTTTACCTAATCACAACCCCTAGCACCATTGTTATGGTTTTGGTCCAAGACGACGATGAAGGCAACGAACATGTAATCTATTACCTTAGTCAAAATCTCCTCAACACTGAAATGCGTTATGCACATGTCAAGAAGTTGGCTTTGGCTGTTGTTCAGGTTATTCAATGTTTTCAGCACTTTATCCTTTTATGTACAACTACAGTGATTTTTGAATGCAACCCTATGACTTGTATCCTAACTCATCAGTTGTTGGGGGGCAAGTATTCTAAATGGATCGTTATCCTACAAGAATTCGATTTGGTCTTCACTACGGTCAAATCTAAGAAGTCACTTGTTTTCGCTAAATTGATTTGTTCTCTCCCCTCCAAGGCTCTCCCTACTGGTGCAGATGAACAACTTCCAAATGAGACCCTTTTCCTGATTAGCACCCTTGATCCATGGTATGGTGATATCATCATGTATCTCCAAATCTCCACATTCCAATCCATGTTGACCAAGGATGATCGTCGAAGGATTTGACATCACTCCCAACCCTACCATATTATTGGTGATACTTTATACCGTGTCGGTGTCAATTTTGTTCTTCGTCGATGCCTCACGATCGAGGAAGTTGAAAGAGCTCTCAATGATTTCCACTCCGGGGCATGTGATGTTCATATGTCTGATTACACTACAACTCAAAAAATCCTTCTATTTGGTTATTTCTGACCATCTATCCTTAAGGACTGCATTCTTGTTGTCCGTAAGTGCCACGAATGCCAAATTTACTAATGCAAGATGTGCGCCCCACCCCGCTCACCTGCACCACTTCATTACCATTGGTCCCTTTGCCTAATGGAGCATCAATTATATGACATGTAACCCTCGTTCGACCAGGGAGCATGGCTATATTATCATTGTTGTGGATTATTTCACCAAATGGGTCGAAGCGAAGCCTACATATTCCACAAATGGTAAGACAGCAACTCAATTCCTTTTTAACCATGTCATTTCCAGGTTCGGTGTACCCCAAGCCATTGTCACAGACCATGGCTCCCATTTCTAAGATTACATGATGGCAAAGCTAACTTCTACATTGGGTTTGTGCCACGATGGCTTGACCTCATATTACCCTCAGGCCAACGGCCAAGTTGAAGCCATGGACAAGGTTTTGGTCATAATGCTTCAACATACTATTGGGATGCACAAGTCAAATTGGCATCTCATGCTATTTTTAGCTCTATGAGCCTACCGAACTTCAACCAAAGACACAACTGGTTTCACACCATTCCAGCTGATCTATGGTCTAGAAGCAACATTGTCGATCGAATGTGAGATTCCTTCACTCAAGTTAGTTGTCGAACTCCTCCCAGAAACATCACCTCAATAGGTGTTAGTGTCAGTCTTTGCATCCTTCCTCCAGTGATCAAATATGCTCTTACAAAGTGGTCTCAAAGTGTCAAGGTCAAATTTTGTCATTTCAGTGAGTCTTCAAACAAAATTTGGTCACTAGGTATTAGGTCTAGGGTTTGTTTTCACTCCTGTTAGAGTTGTCCAAATGTTGGTCCATGTCACCATTCAGCCGAGTGTACCATCATTTAGAGGTTTGTCATCATTGTGTCAAGTTCCACTGGGTTATTTTACACCTTGTTCATGCTTCAGTTGTGCCCAGGTAAAGTTCATTTCCCTCTCCTAGGGTTTTCAAGGAAATTTTTCTTGGATGGTCAAATCATCGGCAAAAATTGTATCATGATGTTCATACACCTTCCCCTATCCTTAATGTACATTATTAAACACCTCCCATCACTGAGATCCCCCAAATTCCTCATTTTCGCACAAACCCTAGTTTCTTGCTACAAATTGACAATTTTCAAGGCTAGGCCTGTGTTTTTCCTTTTTGGACCCCTTCCCCTCACTCAATATTTGAAATTACACTTTTCCCTGTTTCCTAACATCCCTCCCTACTCCTCAAAATTTCCTCAAGAATTTAGAAGCCCCCTATCCCCTTCATTTCGCTTCATTTCGACAAATCCCCTGTTCCACACATTGGGATAGGTTTTAATCCAATGATATTTCTGAGTAATAAAAGATGAATTTGGGAAAAATGAGAGATTTTTTGTCCACAATAGGCCAAGGAAGAAAAACCTCCTTCACTTTTTACACAGGTGTCATGGTTTTATAGAAATGTCAAAAATACAGTTGCCTTGGGAGAATTGATGCACCTCTGACGTGACCTTGGGAAAATCAAGTTTTCTCCTAGCTTGGTTGCCCACATGACTTCCTTGATGAGTCAAATGATAACTAGACACAAAGATATTTCCAATAAGCTATATGAGCTCAATTTGGAGTGGCGGAAAACCTTCAAAAGTTGACTGCAACAGCACTCTGCCTTGAGGCAGCCTCATTTGGCACATTTTGACCAGTCTTGGGAGATTTGATTTTTGACAGAGAAAATAAACTCCAAATTGAAAAATTATAGTTGGGTTGGAAATCGGACTTAAATACCTTTCCAACGAGCTACCCCACGCCCAATTTTGACACCAGGAAGGCCTCCAAAAGTCTCCTGAAAGATGCGCTACGCATAGGGTTTGGTGGTGCAGCACATTGGGTTTGGTGGCGCAGCGCATTGGGTTTGTGCGCGGCGCATTGGGTTGGTGCGTGGCGCATTGGGCCAAAGCACAAGATTTTTTCCATTCCTTTCACCCATCAAATTTTCTTGGTTTCTCCATGATTGAGTAAGTCAAAAGACACTCCTCTATTTCTCATAACTCGTTCTTGGTATTGACTATGTGTTTGATTATAAAGATTTGAGTACAAAACTAAACCCTACTATCTTGTTGAGAAGTGCCTCCTTAGGGTTTTGCAACTTGTTGGTGTCAATCATCCCACCTCCCCACCTTGTTTCTTCCCATCTCCCATCACTATTATCTCATCACTACACCATGCCATATATCCCTTCAAAAATAGACAAGATTCATTATTCAACTCAAAAAATCACAAATCAAGCAAAACAGAGTTAGAGTGAAGTGTCAAAGGTTTCAAAAATTGCGAAAGTGGGTGTGCCCAAATCAAAAATAAAAATCCCTATCATAAGAGATATGTTTGTGTTCCAATAATCCAATTTCACACCAAGATACATCAGAGAAACCAAGACAAATCATGGAGGAGTGAAGAAATCACGTTGAAGGCTGAAAATGTGTTGCAGTTGCAGAGCGCGGCGCATAGGCTGAGTGTCGCGGTGTACATGGCATGCGCGGCGCATTGGGCAGTTTTCTACAGTGTAAAAATACACTGGCATGGCGCACGTGACATGCACGGCGCGTTGGGCTGTTGCACAGCGCACAGAGCCAGAACTAAATTTTTTGTCATTTGTTTCAAAAACTCCAATCCGCTTGGTTCTTCTCACTCCAAGAAGTTTATGAAATTGCCATTAACATGTTTGGTACTCATTGAAGTGAATTATGAGAGTTTGTGATGTCAAATTGCAAACCCTATTACCTTGTTTTAAACTGCTCCTTATGGTTTGGATTTCAAGTTTCAAAAGTTTGATTTTTGTGCCAAATAGTTCAAAAACCATTCCTCACCTATGGTTCTGTTCCCCTTCATTGTAATATCATCATTGTTAATATTCCTCCCTTATTCCCTTATAATCCTATTATCACTCATTCTTGAATGTCCCTATCCCTAAACCCTACCACTTCCTATTTCACTTATAAAAGATCCCCAAAGCCTAAAGTTCCCAAACAGTCAAGTGACTATCCCCACACTCCAATTTTCACTTGACAAAAGTCCATGGTACCCACTGTTCACAGTCCTTTTCTATTTGGCACACATTTGGAAATCAAAACAAGACACCAAACTCTTCATATTTACCTTAGGCAACATGGATGAAGAAGGCACTGAGACGACGCAAAAAGGATGATAGGCTCCAAATCTTGGCTGAAGCTTCTTTGATTGAACATGATACTCAATGATAGGCCTCCAGCCCAAATTTCAAGAAATTTGGAGAAAATTTGTCAATTTTGAATTTTTGGGCTTCAAAACAAGTTTTCTTGCCCAACGCGTAGCGCCACTTGGCGCGCGCTTATAATTGGGACATATTATGGAGGAAAACTTGATATTTTTGGGTTTTTTATGATAAATTATGCATGCTCAGGAATTGCCAAGAGATTTCATCAAGTTCTGGGTGGCCTAAAGGGTCAAAAACACCTTGAAAATGGCCTTTCTGCCACTTTTTCCACACACAGGAAGCAGTCTTGGGAGATTGGATATTTGGAGAGTCAAATGGACACCAAATCTAGAAATTCCACTTGGGTTGGAAAGTATACAGGCAGGGCTTTCCAACGAGCTATCATGAGCTCAATTTGGACTTCGGGAAGTGCCTCAAAATCAGATCCAAAGTGGCGCGACGCATAGAGAATTTGGGCGCGGCACATAGAGGATTTTGGCCTATTTTTCACCTTTCAACTCAGAAATTCGGCCAGTTTTGACTAGTTTTTCTTTTTTATGTAATTATTGATTTATATTGATGTAACTTGATGACTATGATGTAATTTTGGCACATATTTACTTGTTCTAGAGGATTCATTCACTAAAAAGTGAAAATTAAATGAATGAATCAGTTTC
>APFE030879247.1:0-15847 GCA_000404065.3 Pinus taeda
AACAGCACGAGAATTCCATAATCACTCTTCAAATGGTAAACACAGTGAACAATCCATTCTCCAAAGCTCATAAGCAGTCTTTGATTATAGAAACTATCAGGTATTACAGTGCGAGTCTCTCCTGGAGCGAAATCAGCTAAAGATAGTTCGCTGACCACCAACCAACCAACCCTTAATACAGTATTCAGGGCTGTCTTTATAGTGAAAATATCTCGAATTTATTTATTACAATTGACCTAAAACAGGTCTGCAAAGAGCTTTCTAAACCTAAAATTGTGCCAAAATTAAATGTAGGTAAATATCTATTAAACTGTGTCAGAGGTAACTGGATCAAAAAGAGTGCAATGTGGCCCTTGGTGGCTCGATGCAGTACTGCTGGAATAATTGTGCTTTGGGATTTGCAGTTCTGTTCTGGTGTGAGTTAAATGTGTAATAACCGTGATTTGAGAGTTTTGAGTGGCCTCGCCCTCTTTTTTGACTTTGCTGGGAGGTATTTAATTCTCTCCTGCTTTGGGCTGCTGTTTAAAATATTCACTGATACTCTTTGCCGCTACATTGATGGCCTCCGCCGCTTTCTGATACTCTTTGACATGCTTTTTCCCTGTAGATTTGATCTGATACTCTTTAATCTCTGTCTCTGGTCTCTTCCTGTCTTCAAATCGGTTTAATTCGGCAAAATCAGGCAATTTCGGGCCTTTTTGGTGCAAAACGGGCCAAGGAATCAAAAGATTCCCTAAAGATTCCCCAATATGGCCTATTTCCCATAGCGATGCATGATTAGCGCTTCGCGCTAATCGCGCATCGAAAACTGCCTTTGTTTTTCATTCCAGAGCTCCGAAGCATGACTTTTCCTCTTGCGCGAATTTTCAGTTTTTTGGCTGCTGACGTTAGCAGTACGGAAGATGACGTCAGCATGCTGACGTCAGCAGTGGGGTCCTTTGGTACGGATGTGATGTCAGCATGCTGATGTCATCTAGGTGACATGGCAGTATTGTGGGGTGACGTGGGTCGGGCGCAGGCTGGGTGAGGTGACATGGAGGCGATATGGCAGGGTGAGGTGGCGCTCCTATTATGTGAAGGGAGGGCGGCTTTCCCTGTGCATCGGACCGCCTTTGGTACGGAGGTGGTTTCTGTCAAGGGCGGCCCGATGCAATGGGAGGCTGCCACTTGTCTCGGCGTACGACGGTAAAATCGTCGGACGTCGGGTGGTAACTTACCACCATAATCAGGCGCGCGATGTGATCAAGGATCGTCGGATCTGGGGGAGGCGATCCGACGGTGGACGGAAAAGGGAGAAGCACGGGGTTTAGCAAAGGCGCGCGCGCATTAAAGGCTTTATTTTTTGCGGTGCGGTGGGTTTTAAGCTTTAGAAAATGGGCAAATGTGTTTGCGCGGTGGAAATTATCAAATAAAAATTAGCAGTTTTCATAGAAGAATGCGCGGGGAGGGTTATTAGCCTTTGGAAAGGGTTTCCTTAGTGTTTGGAAGGGGTCCAGACACTTGGGAGTGGAAATTTTTTGCAGATGGAGGGTTCTTACTAAAGTCCAGGTGACTTAGAAATTCCCAATGAAGTATTTATGGTTATATTTCAACCAGAGGGAGGGGATATTTATATAAGTGGGTTATCTACATAGTTTAGTATGGGGATAGGGAAAATATAGGGAGTTAAATAATAGTGTTAGTAGTTAATACGGAGTTGACAAGAAAACAATAAGATTTAGAGATCTTAGGCTTCAAAGGGGAGATATAACTTTATAGAGAAAGTATGGATCTCTCTGAGTGAAGCAGATCTTCACCTAGGCTAATGACATGAAAAATGATGAAACTAAGAGATATCAAGTAGATCTTGACCTCTTTTGGGGAAATTAGTTAATGTTTTGGGGGAGATGGAGAAAGGGAAGTTAGTTATGCCTGTTTTGAGCTCTTTCACATAAAACTGCCTTGTGATTGTGCCCTGAGTAGAGATGACACCTGGGAAACATAGAACTGATCAAAAATCAAGATTCTGCAACCTCAAAACTACCTACCTAGACTACTTACCTAACATTTTTTCTTCTTTTTGGTTTGGGTGCACTTAGACTTGCAGACCCATTATTTCAATTTTTTCTTTTTATGCCTTCCTATCTACAAACTACCCTTTTTACTTCCAAGGGCCCAGATTAAGCAGTTGGGCTTCTTTGATTCTCTACCTACCTAAGGATCTGCCAAGATTAAGCTGTTTGGAAAGATTTTCTTTCTATATATTCTAAAACAGGAAATTGAAACCTAGGGAGACCAAGATTAAGCTGTTTGGATCTCCCTTTTAGCTGAAAATTGTACAAAACTTGAATAACTTCTCAAAATTTGGAAATGAGTTAGATGAACTCTGAGTAGCCCTCTTTGCTTAGTGATTTTTTTAGCAAATATGGAGCATTGAAGCATGCAAAGTATGACATATTTGGCCTGTAAAATGTCAATCATGAAATATGAGTAACCTGCTGCAGCAGGAGGTTAACAATACTTCCACCATTTTCTCAACCCTGAAATGCCTAGTGGCCTGACTATAGTGCGCTTCCTAAATAATCTTCACACACTCGCTTAAAGGAACACAAAGGTGTCCCAGGTGGCATAACAGAGCATCATAGAGGTGAAAATATGGAACTGGCTGACCGTCCAAGACCGTATGGTATGTGTGGCTGAATTCTGGGTCACTTTTGTAGAGAAGTGGTCGATCAAAAGTCTCGTGCCCACAAGAGTTGAGCACGTTGGTTAACACCATGATCGGTGGTCGGCTGAGGCAGTCTGCAACATTATTTGTGCTGCCCTTCTTGTACTTGATATTAAAATGAAATTGTTGCAAGTATGTGGACCACTTCTGATGACGATCATTCTGCAACTTTCCTTGCATCTGTATGAACAACAGGGGTTGGTGGTATGTGTGGATGACCGTTTCCTTCCCCAAAATGTAATGCTTCCATTGTCAGCAGGACTGCACAATGAAATACATCTATTTTTCATAAATGGGATACTTCTGGACTGTGTTTGAAAGTGTCTCACTGTGATATGCCACTAGATGCCCTTTTTGAGTAAGGAATTCCCCAAAAGAATAGTCAAAGGTATCTGTCTTGATCTCAAATGGTTGTTGCAAGTCTGGTAATGTGAGCATTGGTGTAGAGAAGAGGCAATGTTCAACTCTACAAATGCCTTCTGTTGAGATTCATACCAAAATAAATTTTCTTTTGCTCCTCCTTTGGTGACTTGACTCAAGGGCTAAGTGATATGAGAGAACCCCAACAGGAACCTGCGGTAGAAATTGGAAAGACCCAGAAAGATGTGGAGCTCCTTTAGAGTTGTTAGGGCTGGCCAATCTCGAATGACTTGGATCTTGGCTAGATCAACATGCACCCCCCATTCATCAATAATGTATCCCAGATACTGAAACTGGGCCATGCCAATAGTGAATTTCTCCAAATTGGCACACAACTTGTGTTGCCGCAGTGTTTGGAGAACCTGTCGAATGTGGTGGAGGTGCTCTTCCCAACTCTAGCTGAAGATTAGGGTGTCGTCCAAGTATACCACTACAAATGAGTTAGTGAATGGCCATAAGATGACATCCATAAGCCTCATGAAGGTTTCAGGATCATTTGTCAACCCGAAAGGCATAACCAACCATTTGAAAAGGCCCTCATTGGCTTTGAAAGAAGTCTTCCACACTTCGGAGGGTTTGATTGGTACCTGGTGATATGCAGACTCCAAGTCGATCTTGCTGAAATGTTTCCCCCTTTGAGTTGGTCAAGAAGGTCATCAATCCCTAGGATCAGGTACCTATTCTAGACGATGATCTTGTTTAACGCCCGATAGTCAATATAGAGTCTCCAAGACCCATCCTTCTTTTATACCAACATGATTGGGCTCCCAAAGGGCTATGAACTTGGCTGAATGTGATCTTTCTGCAACCACTCCTGAATTTGCCTCTTTATTTCTTCGCCCTCTAGAACGGAGCGATGATAGATTGGTCCATTGAGTAACGATGCACCTGGGGTCAGATCGATTGAGTGCTTGACCTGATAGTGAAGAGGCACCCCTGCAAGGGAGGTGAAGATGTCCTCGTACTCCTCCACGACCTTGTCCATCTATTGTTGTCATGTGGAGGGGCCCTGTCTAGAGGTCATGGCCACAATGTTCTTCTTTCCTTGAGGGCATATAATCAAGAAAACAAATGTCCCAGTTTTTGAAATGAGCTTACTGCATTGTTTTGCAGTAACCAAAGAGATGGTGTTAGGCAGTGCTACCTCCGATATCCTGTACAACTTGTTTTTGAATGTAACAATAACAACATGAGGCCTTGACTCATACACAACAAGTTGCTTCCACAACTATGGTTGGCCTAATAATACATCACAAACATCAAGGGAAGCAATTTCACATAATACCTCATCCGTGAAGGGATTGATGCTATATGGAAGGTGACATTGTTGGCTCATGCGCAGATCCCTTCCTTGGTGAAGCCACCTGATGGTGTACAGTCGTGGGTGTGCTATGGTCGGTAAGCCCAACCACTTCATGACCTATACTACAATGCGGTTCTTTTGGCTCCCGCTGTCAACAATGAACTGTAGTAGGGAACCCTTTACCCACATCTAGGAGTGGAAGAGATGCTCCTCCTCCTCTAGATCTTTGGATTCCTCCTTCTGGATCTTTGTGGTGGCGAAGGTGGCATTGGGCTGTGCACCAATAATATGCTTCCCTTTTTCATTTAGCTTGTCAGGTTCTGACTCAGAGTCGGAACATGCATCTGATTCTAAAGCCTTCAATTCGGCCACTAGTCACTGCTTGGCCCGACACTCACTTGTGTTGAGGGTGGAGCTCTTATGGAACTCACACCACTTTCCCATGTCCTTCTTCAGCTTCGTAGTGTTGTCATTTTCTTGTGGCCTTGGTGGGTTGTCCTCAGCCATCCTGCCTTGGATTTTTCCTTTGTTTTGTGGTTTGGCGTTACCTTTCTCTTGCTTCGGATTCACAGATCCAAAGTCTCACTTCTTCTGTTTAAACTTTTGCTTGATCTTGATGGCGTATTGGTATGCCATGCCAAGTGAGGATATGTCCAGGCCTGGATGTATCTATGTAGGCAACCACAGTACTTGAGTACCAAATATTTCTCAGAATCCTTGATACCCAACTTTGTGCGAAGGGTATGAAAAACATTGGTAAACTCCGACACATCTTGGTCCCTTCCTTGCCACAGCGTGGTCTACTTTATGTATTTTTCCTCGTAGATCCCAACAGGGTAGTACTGCTCCTTGATGGCATCCTGGAATGAATTCCAAGTGGGAGGGGCTGAAAACATTGAGGTCGTACTTTCATCCTTCTACTCACAATAGGTTTCCCACCAGTCCTTGACATGGGGGGCGACTTTGAACAGAGCAAAAGTAATCTTTTCTCGGCTAGAAAAATCATGAACAAAAAATATACTTCTAGTAGATTCAACCATTTATCTACTGTGTCTGCATCTATTTGATGCTCAAATATAGGAATGTAAAAGTTTACTTGTACCTTAAAAGGTGTGGAACCTCCAGAGTGGATGTTGCATGTGGATGTGCCGCTGGTGGGCAACTGTTGAAGGATATGGGCAAAGTTATCCATCATCGCGTTCTTTTGTTTCTCGAGGGCCTCTTCAAGCAATATTTTGATAGGATCTCCTACTCCCCCATCTTTCTTTTCTTCCCCCATGGGAGGCTATATGGATTTCTAAGGTTGGTCTTGCAAAGGTTCGACCAGTTCGAGCCCTAACTCCTTATATCCCAACCTCGTTGGGGACATTCAAAGAAAAATAGGGAAAGAGCAGACCCATCTAATACCACTAATATGAATTTAAATAGGAATAGAACAAACTATAGATATAACTAGAAATATAGAGATGCAGTAGAAATAACACTATCTTTCATTAATATCAAATAATGAAATATGCTTACAAACATAAGGAAATGAGACTGGCTCAGACGATGGTAGTTTATATCTGAGAAGAGATGTGGCGACTACATGCCTCTGAACTAAGTTACAATGAGGCTTAAGGGCCTTTTTATTATTGAACAATAAGAGAAAACCCTAAACAGTCAAAACCCTAACCTAAGGAGATGTAACACCAAGAGTTATGGGCCTTGTTGGAGTTAGTTGGGCAGCCAACTTCCCAGGGTCATAACTTGGTCATGTTATCTCCGTTTTACATGCATGATACCTAATTGGAAAGATCTCTCCGAGGAATACAACTGAAAATGTGATTTAAAAGAAATATCTTGGAGAGATATTTACAAAAAAACTTCATTTAGGGCCTCAAAACGATTCTGGAAGTTTAGGACTCGAAACACTGTCAAAAATAGTAGACTGTGCTACAATTAAGGAAACTAAAAAACTAAGAGAAACCATGGTGGGGGTCCACGTGGAATAGGCGGGTGGCCACCAATATCCACATGGATCAACTGGTCTGTGACTATGAGGAGAATGATGATTTGGAGAAAATCTACAAGATTATTGTGTTCGACGAATATTAGATCAATCCCACTGCAGATGGACAGATCACATGGGATAGAGACAACTCTTATACGTCAGACTCAGATGAAGAGCTTGAACACTATCAGAATAGGTTGCATGAGGTCTCTATGCTACATTGCAATAGGATGACCAAATCCCTGCGGTGCGTATCAACAGAGGTATGAAAAATTCGCATTATGATGGTTTGAATGATCTTAATCTATTCTTGGATGAGTTTTAAAGGTAGTTTCCCGAGGAAAATCGATTCCAAGCACTTGAATTAGCATTACGCGTTATGCCTGCCCGTTGGTGAGGTACGCATAAGGAAAGCTTCGCTGATTGGAAGGAAAACAAGTGGATGATGAAGCTGAGGTTTGGATATGCTAATACCTGGATGACTGAGAAATATAGTGGAAAGGATGATTTGCATGAACACTTGGCGCGGTTGACTAAAGCATGGGGCAAAGAGCCAAAAAAAGAATGGGTGCACATTTTCTGTCACACCTTAGATACTCTTCCCATGAAATGGTATTTGGAAACAGATCTACGCCATGTGATGATCGAATGGGACATCTTGAGGGAAAGATTCTTATTAACGTTCAACTTTGAGGATGGGTTTGAGTGCATTGACGAAGCACTCTAGGAGATTAAGGCCGCTATCTTTCGAACGCCTGAAGAGCTGGTAGTGGGTCCAATCGAACTGGAGTACACAACTACGCCATGTGCTATAATGCTACAATATGACTGCTGAAGAAGAAGAAAAAGATCCATGAAAAATCAATATTTCAGAAATTGAAGGTTAGCGCAAGGTTGAAGGACCTAAAGCAGAGAACCCTGATGTAAAAGTAAATATTGGATCTGATACAGAGCCTAATTTTGCAAAATTAGGAGACTATTGGGATGAAGATACAATCGATAAGGTGGCTGAACTACTGCTCGAATACTAGGATCTATTCCCAACGAAGTTCTAGGATCTGAAGGGCATTGTAGGAGATTTGGGCATAATAAAAATTACTTTGAAACATGATGTGAAGCTCGTAAAGCAGAGACCTTATTGTCTCAATTCGAAGTATAAAGAAAAGGTGCGCAAATAACTAGACAAAATGATGGAGGCCGGAATTATTCAACGAACAAAAGAAGCTGATTCGGTGAGCCCAATGGTTGTCTAGGAAAGGAAAAATCAAGGTGAAATTAGGATATGTGTAGATCTGAGAAAGCTGAATGATGCATGTGTGCATGATCCGTTTCCGACACCCTTTACAAATGAAGTTTTAGAGAATGTTGGAGGACAGGAGGCTTATTCATTCACTGATGGGTTCTTAGGGTACCATCAGATTAAGATCGCGCTGGAGGATCGTAGCAAGATGACCTTTGTGACAACGTGGGGTTTCTTTCAGTATACAGTAATAAAATTCGAGTTGTAGAATGCGCCCATGATCTTCTCTAGGGTAGTAATTGTGACGTTTAAGGAGATTATTCATAAATTATTGGAGGTATATTTTGATGACTGGACTATGTTCGGATTGGTGAAGAGCCATGTTGCAAGTCTGTGCCTCATGCCGGATACATATCGTAGCTACCAGATCACGCTGAACTTGAAGAAATGTATATTGTGTGTGCCTTTTTGAATTTTTCTCCCAAGAAATGTATATTCTGTGTGCCTTTTGGATAGTAGTGATTGTGAATTTAGAAGCTCCCAAGAATGTTAAACAACTGTGCATAACGTTGGGCCACACAGGATACTAGAGGAAGTTTATCAAGTCTTATGGCAAGATAACTGCACAGATGGAGAAACTATTAAAGAAGGATGCAACTTTTTGTTGGGATGAGGAGTGTCAAAAAATTCTTGATGTGTTAAAGGACAAGATGGTGACTGGATCCATCTTAGTATTTACGGATTGGAAGAAATATTTCCATGTGCATGTAGATGACTCATGTATTGCGCTGGGTGCGATATTGAACCAACTTGGCAAAGGTGATATTGATCATCCAATAACCTTTGCAAGTAGTAAATTGTCAAAATCCGAAAAGAAATATTCCATTATAGAGCGCGAAGGACTGGTGATGCTCTACAGATTGCAAAAGTTTCGACATTATTTGTTGGGGGCACATTTCAAAATGTATATAGATCACTCCGCTCTCAAGTACTTGGTCAATAAGCCTGTGTTGGGGGGGAAATATGTAGGTGGTTAATATTGTTCAAGGAGTATGGATTTGAAGTAATAGTGAAGCCTCCAAGGGTTTAATCCAAGACCGGATCACCTAAGCTGAATCGAGATAGGTGAAGAACCAAACAATTTGGAAGAAGGACTGCTAGATGCATAATTCTTTGCTATGCGCGTTGCGGATGACCACTTGGCTAATATCATTCAGTTTTTGACCATGGGTGAAGTCCTAGAAGGCTATTCTACTCAATGGAAAAAGGAATTAGTGGTCTAGCAACTAATTTTTCTGTTATAGTGGGAAAATTGTATAAGATGGGAACAAATGAAATATTGAACCGAGATGTTCTGGAGTTTGAGCGTGCTAGTAACCTTGCTAAACCACATGGAGGAGTAGCAGGAGGACACTATGCAGGTTGAGCCACTGCATAGAAGATTTTATGCGTAGGGTTATGGTGACCGATGCTCCATAAGGATTCCAAGGCACATTGCAAGGTATGTGATGAATGTCAGAGGACAAGAAAGCCATCACGAAGAGATGAATTTCCCTTAAACCCTCAGGTTTTGTTTCAAGTATTTGACAAATGGGAAATTGACTTTATAGGTCCGATACAACCACTAGGAAGGAATAAAAGCGCGCAATACATCATTACTGCGACGAAGTACTTAACCAGATGGGCAGAAGCACAAATGGTGAAGGATTATACTATTGCTATAGCTGTGAAGTTCCTGTTTGAATACGTCTTAACATGGTTTGGGTGCCCTAAGATATTGATGAGTGATAGGGTACACATTTCCTAAATGAAACAATCAGCATGATGTTGGAATAATTCCAAGTTTACCATCAAAAGAGTACGCCCTATCATCCCCAAGCTAATGGTATAGTGGAAGCATTCAATAATATTTTGGAGAATGTGTTGACAAAGGTTTGTAACGTGCAGAGGAATGATTGGGATGTGCGCATACTAGCGGTCCTATGAGCATATTGGACAATGTGTAAGAAGCTAACATGAAAAACCCCATTCAAGCTGGTGTATGTGATAAAAGAAGTTATGAAAATGGATTATATTATGCCAAGTCTACGGATTGCAACATTGACTGAGATGGATGATCACGAGACTATGAAAGAGTGCCTCGCACAATTACTAGAGCTTGAAGAAGACCAATTTCTAGCTAGATTTCACCAACAGGTGTAGAAGGAACCTGAGAAGGCCTGACATCATAGGCATATTAAGCTGTGCACCTTCAAGGTGAATGATCTAGTGCTACTATATGATAGTAAGTTCACAAATTTTACAGGAAAATTTCAAATCCACTGGTTGGGCTTGTATATTATCAAGGAAACTATGGATGATGGTGCAGTTAAGCTCGCGAAGCTGAATGGAGAATTGTTCCTTGGAAGGGTGAATGGAAGTCGGTTGAAGTTGTATACAGTGGATCTTACCCCTGTGTAATGACTACATGGTAGAAGGACAGTCTTAACGCTCCAAGCAGCTGCAAGGGAGAGCAGGACTATAAACTACGTTATCTGAAGAAAAGGAAAACACAGTAAAAGGACTGCGCGATGGATGCAAGGGGTACAATAGAAGAAGTTGCGGTGGACGAGCTGCACCATGGGGGTTGGTGCTATGTAGCCGAGTCCAAAAGTAGCTGTTGAAGACACTTTTTAGGATTGGGTAGCAAAAATCCCATTAGGAGGAGCGGGTAGGTGACATTTATGGTGAGAATATTTGGAGATCTGCTGCAAAGATACATTTATGATCAGAAAATGGAGGGAACAATCGGATTTGAATTAGAAATCACCTATAAATCGGACATGTTGATCTGCCGTAGAACATTTTTCCTTTTGAAAATCATGTATGAGCCCTCTTGTTTTCACTCTATGAATCAATAGATTTGGGAGGATTTGGTTTGAAGCCTGATATTTGCGAGGTTGCCTGAGTGGAAACAGAAGATTATCCTTGAACAGATGTCTGCCAAACCTTTAAGTTCTGAAGTCGCTGTCTCTCAAGCAGAAGCCCTAGAATTTGTGTCAATGGAATCTACACCATTTGTGCCTATGGCGTCGAGGTCGCCTAGGCCAACATGATCTTTTGCTAAGGAAAAGAAGAAGAAACCCCAAGCTGTACCGGTGAGGTAGTCACCGAGGAAGATTCTAGCAGAAAGAAAAAATGGATAAGTTTAAGCAACCCCATGAATCCTTAGATTTGGACGAAGAAGAACTCTGCAAAGGAGTTGCAGAGCTGGATGTTGATGCGGGAGAGCCTGTCACTAGGTTTCCAGATTATATCCCACTATGGAAAGGTAAAGCAAAGGTACCCAAAGATCCTGATTCAAGAAAATTTATGGTCTCAAAACTCCTATTGCCAGAATAAGTGGTATTTGAAGGTGCGTTCTTAGTGTGTATCGCTGTGTTAAAAATGGAGGATTGGAATCTAGCTGATCATGAGAAATTTCCTCATTTGACAACCAATAAGTACATGACCAAGATTTACTATGAAGAAGCTAGGGTCACAAAGTTGAAACCAATGAAATGTGTAAAAAGGGTCGAGCAGGCCAAATTTCTACATATGTTGTGATAGGTCAATTATCAATAATGTATGTGTGCGCCAATTTCTCACACTGGTGCATGACGGGTGTTTGTGGTTAGGAGAACCCATGCCCATAACAAAATTTCTGATCCATATAATTATGAAATTTCCATATAAAGGGGTGAATCGAGTCAAGGAGTTTGGAGGAAAAAGCAAGGAGAAGGAGCTTACAGATAAAATGAAAAATGAGTTTTGACTGGTCAAGAAGTTGCGTGGATACTCTATCTCCTCTATTACATACCAAGAGGTGTCATTTTCCGCTCAAATTTTGGCCAGGAAGGTGATGCGAAAATTTCATGCGGACGAGGTTCCGATGCCAGTAATTTCATTGGCTGTAAAATACATAAAGGGGTTACAGTACAACTGGGCGCAATACCTTTACAAGGAGTTCTTAGAAAATCACCGCGAAGTGCAAGATGATGGCAAGGAATTTCACTATGCCTAACTCCTATTGTTGTTTGTACTCATTACATTGAAATTTCTAGAAGATAGTCAGTTACCTCCACAGGATGAGGATTTATGGGAGGCATCGAAGTTCGCTTGGTTATGGGTGATGAAGGACATGGATAGGGTCACGAAAACAAAAGTCTTCTAGACACTGGTTGAGATGAACATCTGCACAGTGATTAGTCAGAGGCCAAGGTTGTCTCCAACATTGTTTGAGCAATTGTGGGCCTACGCAGAATTTAAGATCGATTTTCATAATGTATACATCCGTGTGAGGCGAGATCCTAAGAAGATATGGCACAAGTTTCCATACATAGTTACAAAGGACGATGTATAGGAGATTGTGGGGACATGGCCGGGGGAGTTGCTACAACCCCAAATCTTGGTGCAAGTACTAGCAAACGTGGCGAAAGCTCCTCCGCACAGAAGACAACTGTGTAGCAATGGAAAGAAGCAACACAAGCAACAACGTAGTAATTGGTTGATCATAACAAGAAAGAAACCGCTACTAAAGCAACTGTTGCTAAGGCAATGGTAAAAAAAGAGCGCGTTGCAAAAAATGCCACAATAGAAGTTGAGGAGGTGGCTTCCCAACACACTAAAAAGAAGGAACGGTCCAAGCACGAAGGAGGTGGGTGTGACACATAGAGTACTCCCTTCAGGATGTCAAAGAGCCAAAAGGAGACAACTACTGGACCAAGGAAAAAGCACAAATTGAAAAAGAAATCACGCATTGACCCAATGGTCCTCAAAGAGGGGGACCTTGATGGAATTAGGGACAAGGTCAGAGATACAACAAAAGAGCTGTGGCAATAGTTCAAGAAGTCACTCGAAAGAGTGTAGAAAGGTCTACATGAGCTGCAAATATAGACAGGTTGGCTGCAAGTGAGCATAGGCCAAGCAAGCGGGGTTTAAGTGAGCCTACAGTAAGCGAGTGAGAGTGTAATGGAAACAGAACAAACTCTGGACCTTAGAGTCATTCCATTTCCAAAAGGAACATTACATGTAGAGTAATAGGAAGATAATGCCTAGCTCGGAAAGATCAAAGGCGTGGGTGTGAATTTAGCCGCGCTGGCACTTCAGACCCTCCACACGCTTCATCAGGGGGTCTCATATGAGCTTTGGGTCAGAGAGAAGCATGCACTATCGGTAATTAGTGAAGTGAAAACGAAAAATGAGTAGATATTTGCTGAAAAGGTTCAGGCTCTTAAGGAAAAAGAAGAGCTATAATCGTGAATCCAGAGCCTCAAAGCCATAATTACACAAGCGTGTAATTCAATACCAGAACTACGCATTCCAGAGGATGTGGCAGCTTTAGAAAAGATTCAGAAATTGGCTGCTACAATGTGACAATCTAAGGATGAGGTAGGTCGAGTTACTTTTGAATTTTAGATGAATATCTCAAAGATGCTATTAAAACTGCATCCAACTACTCCGCCAGAGGTCAAGGAGCAACGCAACACAACCATCAAAGAACACATGTCTACTTTGGATAATGTAATATCGAGATGCAATGGAGCTATGGACCACTTTGTAGTAGGACTTAAACTTGCAGCGACTGAGTACAAAGATCAGAGAGGCACAATAGAAAGGTGAGATTAGGGCGATTGCATGCACTTTGGTGCCAGTCCAGCGCTTCACGCGCTTATAAGAAGGGAAGATGTTGCAGGCACAGGTTGAGGAGATGCAAAGAAAAGAAGCAACTTTGAAGGCTCTGATTCAACCATGGACAAAGGAAGCAAGCCAGATTACTTTGGCTATCCAATAGAAGCTGAGGAATTTCTAGCAGACATAAAGGACCATGCGCCTCGTGATGGAGGGGCCAACTATAGAGAAGATGGTCGAAGAAGTGCAGTAGGTTGTAGTACAGAGCACAACGGACCTAGAATTATTGAAGTCAGAGTTAATTTCCCTCCATAATAAAGTGGAGAAGCTACCTGAGTGACTTGAGGGTGAGTCACCATATTTGTGTTGGGCGCCTATTGGGATGGGGTCCCCTGGGTCAATTTTTGTCAGTTAAATCAATTTTTGTAATAGTTTTTGTCAAAGAATGTAAAGTCTCCGTGAAATGTGGAAGAAAAGCGCGAAGCTAAGTAGAGTCAAAGGGGCTTTAGTCCCTTAGGTGGGTAGGTAATAGATTTGTTTTGAGACCCTCCCATGGTCTGAGGACCATGGTATTGTAAAGAAAAGGCTATAAATAGCTGAGTCATGGTGAGTCTTAGAGTTATTTTTTTCATGAAGAATCATTGTAAGGGAAAGGTGCTAAGGCCAGAAATATCTATTTCCTATACTTAGGTGAAAGGGGAAGGCTCTAGCATATGAGTGCGCAAAGACCTTGGTAAGTCTGCAGCTGAGGGCATGGGCCCCTAGATCTGGGTGTGCAGGGATAGGAAGTCTGTATCTGAATGATTATACTTAATAAATAATGTTTTGAGCTAAATCTGTGCATCTGTGCCTTGTTATTTACTTATGTTTAATTTCATGTATCTTCACTATGTGATCTGATTTATGTGAATTAATGCTTATTTACTGTGCGGAACTGGTAGATCTGTAATATTTATGCATGATAAGTATAATTAACCATCTTCATGAATACCTAGAAGTTATTTAGATAAATTTAAAGAAGTTGTCTATTGGAAGGGTTAGATCTACACAAAGGAATACCTAAGCCACAAGAGTATTAGCAAACCATCACACATGCCTCTAGATGCAGAAACCTGGTTGTAGCATCCCCTAATACTACTTCACGTGAGACTACAGCCTGTGCTACATAGGTTGTTGCTGAAAGGGTTAGTAGTTAGGGTTTTTTTAGTTGGTACAGTTAAAGCTGAACTTGGGTTAGGCCCCATCAAGCCAACAAATGGTTCCATTGTCGGGACCAAGATCTATCCGAGGAATGTGTGATGTCGAATAAGTGGTTCCCTACTAAGAAATAAATTGAGAAGTGGCTCGATCGGAAGGAACACATGTTTGTAGTTGAGGAGAACAGAAACCCACAATTATCCAAGGAACACTGGTTTAATAGATGCCTGTACTCAGATGAGACCAAAAACTTTTTCCCGTTTCTTTCCCTACGAATTGCATGAGTGGCTATCAAGATTAGAAGATAGTCAGGGTACATAGAGGCTTGACAACCCTATTATGTGGACTCCAAATCACACGGGCTGTTGATCACTGGATTGATCATATCATAGGAGGATTCATCACTGAGATCACGATTGATACGACTATTAGTTATAGCGAAGTAGGGTGCATAATATTCAAGGGAACACAAGGTAAGTATTTAAAATCTCTGAAAACTTGGATTAAGATGGTATTATGTGAAAAATTGGTTATGCCATTACCTTGATGTTCGATACTATGTGAAGCGGAAAACCCTTCAGAAGGAACGAAAAATCGAGCTCTAAATATAGTCCGCTATTGGGATCCTCTGCAAGCGACGACAAAGGAACTATTTTGAATACAATGCGAAGTGAGCTAAAATTGGTAAGTCAGGGTATCTCGCGGATACCTCATCCATCCAATCCACCTCCACCTCCACCTCCAGAACATACACCTCCACCTCCAATCCACCTCCACCTCCAGAACATACACCTCCACCTCCAGCTCCAGCTCCAGCTCCACCTCCACAACATACACCTCCACCTCCACCTCCACCATTCAACATGGCGAACATAATGAAGATGCTGATCTTTAAAGGGGTAGGGAGCAAAGACCTCGAGAAATTCTGGTTCGTTGAAAATATTGTGTGGACAATGCAAAAGATAATTGATGATAATCTAAATAAAGTGCAGCTAGTCACAACGTTGCAGGATAGGGCGCTGACTTAGTATATCAAGTACTATCAAGAAAAACCTCGTGCGTCATTAGCAGACACTAAGAAAGCATTGAACAATGAGTTGTCGAAAGTATAAGATATCCCTTAATCTAAAGAACTACATATTATGCCTACCATATGGGATACTTTTGGGCCATGTTGTCTATAAGCAAGTGTTGATGGTAGACCCTGCAAAAATTGCATTTATTATCAATTTGGAGCCTCTGCGTGTTGGGTGTGGAGCCTAATTATCTTCTGTATTCAAAGGTTTTAGCCAGATGTATACCCCAAGAAGATTGTACACCCCTCCACGTGGGGGGTGT